>PVIY010018185.1:36043-48180 GCA_004026745.1 Myrmecophaga tridactyla | reverse complement strand
TATCTTAAGGAAATAAATAAGGAAGGAAATCAGGAGAAACGACAATAAAGATAGAAATAAGATAATCCCAGGTTATACTTTGATAAAAGTAGGCTGTAACTTTGCTTCTGAGCTCCTTAGTTTACAGAGAGAAGAGGGAAACACAAAACACATATGACTCACAGTGCCCTAGAAAGGGAAGGAAGCCAAGTCATTGCCTAGGTATATACGTAGGGACCCAGTCCTCAGTGCCTTTGTACAGTAACTTCAAAGGAGATGTGTGGTGGGGGTGGGGGTGGGGCTATTGCTCAAGTCTCCAAAGGGTCTGGGGTTCACAGAGGCCATGACTGTGGGACCCAGGAGTCTAAGTTCTCAGCCTCCCACTCTGGTGTGGACTGGGAGCTGTGGACACACCTAACCTCCTGCCTGACAGAGTAGGCTCAAAGCTGAGACGGGATCTCAGAACAGCAAACTGGACCAAGAGATGGTGAATTCTAGCTGGGGAATGCTTCTTGGATGAGGTGGTATTTTCTCTGGTCCTCAAAGGTTGGGTAAAACTTCAACCACTGGAGATGATGGTGGAGGTCATGGGGTCCTGCCAGGCCCTGTCTGGAGAAGGAGCATCCATCCAGAACCTCGAGTTCAACTGCCCTCCCCATGATAGGGAAACTGAGGCTCAGAGGAGGAAGACCTTTGTGTGAAGTTCCATGGAGGGACAGGGACATGGCAGCCTCTACCTGAGCCTCCCTCCTCCCTGACCACCTCCCACCTCCACCTCGGCTCCTGCTCTGGTTCTGACTCATCTGCCTACTGCCTGCCACGTGGTGTCCCTTATATGTAACTCCCACATTATGACTTATGGAGGCCCAGAATGACAGCCCCGAGGGGGCCATGCCTCCATGGCCCTCCCCTCTAGCTAACTGAACTTTTTCTGGTCACAGCTCCCTTCCCCAAGAGAGAGCAGGGTCCTGGCTAGAGGCCTCTGTACCCTTGCAAGGGGACAACTGGCTTGACCCTAAGTAAGACTCAGGTACGGGGGTAATTTTGTGTATCCCCTTGGGGAACCCTGGTTGCACACCGAGACCCAACTTGGCCCCAGACTGAGCCCCGACCTTGTTCCCAGACTAAACCCTGAGGCTTTCTCCAGGCCAAGCTCCAACCCCAGCCCCATCTGAGCTCTGACATTGACCCAGATGGCTGGGAACTGGGGATGGGAATAGTTGGGGGTCAGCCTTCCTAATTGCTGGAAGCTCAGCTGAGGACCCCTCCTCCCAGTAAAGGCTGGCAGTCCTTTATACAGATTGTGCCCCGAGGATTCTATCTTAATGCTCTGCTCCCAGCCCTCCACTCAGCGCCTTGGCCTGCCTGGGGACCAGTAGCTGAGACAAAACCACTCAGTCCCACACACTCTGACACTGAACTCCTCTGTGTCCCCAAATGGGAAGCCAGCAATGCTGAAACCCTCCCTCCCCGTCCTCCTAATTTGCCTGCTGTCTAATGCCAATGCCATGTGAGCCATGGTGAGGGCTGAGATATTTATAAAATCTGTGTCCTTCGCAATAAAGCCAGCCCCAGGGGCCAGGGACAGGCAGCTCCATTCATCCTCTAAGGCCCCCAAAACTTCAAACCACATCCACTGCAGCAGCCCTCATCACAGCCCTCTGGTCGCCAACTGAAGTCAGCTCCCGCATTCCAGAGCCGTCCCCTTTTTTGCACCCTACAAGCTCCGAAGCTGTTCCCTGCAGCCAGGAATTGGCTGAGTGGCAGGAATAGGGCATTGGATGCAGCTCCACTTCCTAACTCTGCCTGTGCCTGGGTCACTGCCATCTCTAAGCACCAGTCCCTCGGTCTGGTAGATGGGGACAGTGGCCCCCAGTCCATTGGGCCAGAGTTGTAGGAAATTCACTGAGGTGCATGGTGCTCAATGTGAGCCTGGCAGAGAGGCCCTGCCTGGTGTTAGCACCACAAACTGTGTCATTTCAGCAATTGGACAGGACCTGCTCTCACTTCCCTATAGCCCATCAAAGTGCCCGGACATGCACCACTGGGATCCTGTAGAATTCTTAGTTTCTCATTTGCGTAGAGATTGCCCCAGAAGGGAGGCAGCTTAAGGCTGGCCTTTCAGAGGAGTTGCAGAGGCCCCTGGCAGCACCTTTAGGCTCTCCCCTGGCTTTGGGGGGGTGGGTTTTCAGGCTGGGAGATGGGAAGGGGGTGTCTTGCAGTCATGCCCTCAAACACTCCCCTGTACCAATGCCACCTTCACCAATAGCTCAGAGACTTCAACCGTTTTCCAGGCTACTGCTTCCCTGGGGTAGGGTCCCCTTCTGACACCTGGCAGGTTTCCCTCAGCCCCTGCTTGCACCCTTCTAGGGACAGAGAGCTTGCCCTCTCCTGAGGCATCTGTGTGCACCTTTGGGATTTGCTTAGATTGTGCCAAAATCTTTCTCCCTGTAGTTTGTCTCTTATCCCAGTGCTTCCCCTTGGAAAAAACACTGTTGAGCCCGGCCGTGGGCACTGAGCTCTGAAGACCCAGAGAAAAAACCCGACCTAATCTCTACTATCAAGGAGCTCAGTGTGTGGTTGTAGAGTCAGGTGGACCTGTGTTCAAATCCTGACTCCACCTGTTCCTCGCTGTGTGACTGTGGGCAAGTCCGTGCCACAGTGTGCCTCTCTGTAGAATGGGTTGCCCTGAAGAAGATGAGAGGATGCATGCCAGGCTCCAAGGACAGGCTGGACATGATCAGAACCTGATAAATGATCCCTGTTTTGGGGACTGTTCTAGTTTGCTAGCTGCCGGAATGCAACACACCAGAGATGGCTTGGCTTTTAATAAGAGGGAATTTATTTTGTTAGTTCTTCAGAGGAAAGGCAGCTAACTTTCCATTGAGGTTCTTACTTACGTGGGAAGGCACAGGATGGTCTCTGCTGGCCTTCTCTCCAGGCCTCTGGGTTCCAACACCTTTCCTCGGGGTGATTTCTTTCTGCATCTTCAAAGGCCTGGGCTGAGCTGCGAGTGCTGAGATGAGGTATGCTGGGCTGCTTGGGCTGTGCTACATTGAGCTCTCTCATTTAAGCACCAGCCAATCAAGTCAGACGTCATTTGTTGCAGCAGGCACGCCTCCTAGCCAACTGCAGATGTAATGAGCAACAGATGAGTTCACATACCATTGGCTCATGTCCACAGCAACAGAACTAGGTACCTTCACCTGGCCAAATTGACAATTGAATCTAACTACCACAGGGACACAGGCTTAGGATGGCATGACCAGAGAAAGGGGAGGCAGCCCCGCCTCAGGTGGGAGCACATCTCTGAGGGTGGAGCAAAGCTGGGACATGATCAGCCAGGCGGGGGGGGAAAGGCTTTTGTAGCAGTGGGAGCTGCCTGAGCAGAGGTCGGATGCCTGGGTATGTAGGAGTAGTCGAGGCTGGAGACACCACCTGAATTGTGTCACTGAAGGCCCTTGTCATTGGGCTGTGGAGTGCAAGCTGCAGCCGTGGTCACTGTGGAGACAGCGAGGGGCTTGAAAGGCAAGGTAAGGCGGCGTGGATTGAACAGGCTGGTGTGACCCTCCTGCCAGGTGATGGGCCAGGCCTGTGGCAGCAGGATGGGAAGAAACGGCTCAGAAATGGAACCACCAGACCTGGCCAATGGGCTGAAGAGAAAGAAGGCGGTCTCCTTGGGCAAGAGAGCAGGAGCTGGGGGACCCCGGCATCTGGCTCAGGTGGGAGGGGGCTGCACAGTGGGATGGGGACACAGGACAACCCATGAGACAGAGGAAACCCGGAATTAAGTTCAAGTGTGTTGAGTCTGAGATGTCTGGCAGACGTCCAGGGGAAGATGGCCAGAAGTGGTTATTCAGTCCATTCTCCTGCATTCTTCCCCTGATAGGAATTTATTAAGCACCTGCTGTGCTTTAGGCCCTGTACCAGGCCTCAGGACACTGCAGTAGACAGGACCCAGCCCCAGATTTCATGAGGCTCGCTGTCTAGTGAATAAGAAAGACCATAGGTGAAATAAATAAACAAATGCTCTGAAAAAAAATAAACCTGGGTAACATAGGGATAGGGGAGGGGGTACAATTCTGGATGGGGAAGGGGTCAAGGAGGCCTCCAAGGAGGTGACGTTTGGGCTGAGCCCTGAATAAAGCAAGGAAGCAGCTATATGGGCCTCTATGGGCGCAGCATCCTGGTAGAGGGAACAGCAGATGCAAAGGCCCTGAGGGAAGAAGGAGCTTGGCATGTTCCAAGAAGGGGAAGGAGCTCAGGTTGGCCAAAGGCTGTGAATGGGTAGAGAGGGTTAGGCGTCCTGAAGGAGCTTGTAAGGGATTTGGTTTTGGTCAAGAAGGTGGTAGGAGGTTGAAACGACGGGACTAGAGAGCTGGGAGTTGCCAGGGCAGGAGGGTGATTAAAGTCACAAAGGGAATGAGGTATTCCAGGCAGAGGGACTTGAATGGGGGACACAGACCTCCACTCTCATTGTATGACCTTGAGCAAGTCTCCCCCTTGCTGGGCCTCAGCTTCTCCCTCTGTTAAATGAAGATAAAATTGACAGCTGCCCCTCAGGGGGTGATAGTGGCAGGGAGGTAAGCTGCTAAAATGTGAAGTGCTGTGCCTGTGGGAGGTGCTGCAGCGATCTGGAATACCAGCCTCTCTAAGGGAGCTAGACAGATGGTGGCCCAGAGAGGAGAGGGCCTGGCCTAGAGTCACACAGCACATCCCAGCAGGCAGTGCTGGCCAGGGTTTTTGTACTTGTTTCCCTCGATGTCTTCAGAGTCGGAGCCTCCCCCGGGCCAGTTTGAGTATGACTGGGAGGCAAGTCTGGGGGGAGTCTGGTTTCTGTGGGGCTGGTCTGGTCTGGGCTAGAGCTTGCCCCATCCCCAGCTTGGAGAAGGGACTGAAGTCCCTTTAGGGATCTAATGAGCAAAGTGAGAAACCAAGGCAGAAACTAGCATCAGAAAGGGAAGGAAACAGGCTCCATTGAACCATTTGCCTGCAACTTTGTGGCACCTTATTCATGTTCTCTTGAAATTAGGCTCGGGTTGGGGTCTCATTGTTCGGATGAGGAACTAAGACTCAGAGAGAGAGGTGACTTGTCCAAGGTCACACAGCAAATGAGCCTGTCTTTTAGCCAGCGCTGAGGGCACTCAGGGATTTATCCTGCTCTAGCCCACTGTCTTGGCCCAGGACCTGGGAAAACTCAGCTGGTGTTGGGGGGATGGGGCGACACCTGCCCATCCACATGCCACACTGGCCTTTTTATGTCCCTGAATCCTAACATTCTCTCTGGCTTTAGGACCTTTGCACATGTAGTTTCCTCTGCCTGGAACTCACTGTATCCATACTTCATCCAGTTAATTCCTGCACATCCTTCAGACCTCAGGGCAAGCCCCACTTTTTCCCGAAAGTCTTTCTGACTTGCTCTCCATTAACTGCTCTCCTTGACCCAGCTATCCCTTCTCTAGAGTTCTGGGCACTGCTACCATTTTCATCCATCTCTGCAGTTATTTGTTTGCAATCACTCTCCCCTGCAAGTCTCTCTGGGAGCTCCTAAGGGCAAGACCCACATTTACCAAGGTCTCCAGACCAGAACATGGCCTCAGTACGTGCTGGCTGAGTGGAGGCCATGCAGGAGGCACCCCAGCTGCTGGCCCTTTGGGACGCCTGCCCCTGCTCTGCCCCCCGAGAAAGGCTCTGGTGCTCATTTGCCCGGGGAATTGGTCTAATCTTCATGCCTGCTTCTGAGAGAGCCAGGGTCGTGGGGACTCTGCAGTGTGCGTAGGTATGCACATGGCCTCCGTGAGCAGTTCCAGAGGCGCTTGCATGTGGTGTCTCCATGGCGTCCCCTCCGGCAGCCCCAGCCCAAGGGACACCCCCCATTTCCGGCTTCTCTGTGACTCAGCCTGACCCTCCCCTGTCTCCCACAACTGCAGGGCCCACCCCACACCTAGCTCTGCTTCTGAAAGCTTGGGGTTCAGGGGCTCTCCCCAGTCCCACCTCATGCACAGCTAGTGCCAAGTTCCAGCAGCACGTGTGGAGCCCATATAGAAAGAAACTGGGTGCTGGATTGACCCCTGGGCTTGGAACCCTGGCTCCTCCGTCCTGGCTGTGTTGCCTCTAATAACTCCTGGCTTGGGGGAACTGGAGTTTTTACTGAGCCCATAAGGCCTGACAGGATCCCCCTCCTCTCCCACTCACACCCTTGCTCCCTCTGTTCTAGCCACACTGGCTCACTTGCTGTTCCCACCACATTTGCCAAAACCCCGCTTTGGCTCTTGCACTCCCGGCTTTCCACAGGGCTCACTTCTACCCAAATATCACATTTCAAAAAAAGCCTCTGCTGACCATGCATCACTCCCAGCTTCTTCACCTACTCTAATTTGCTTCTAAGAAGGTATCAGTACCTGCCATTATGTTATATCATTATTGTTTGCAGAATGTAGGCTCATGAGGGCAGGGCCTTGGCTTCTCCCGGAGTCTCAAGCGCCTGGTGTATCAGGTGCCCAGGAGATGTCTGTGAATGAGTGACCGCGTGGCCTAAAGCACCCAGCACCAGCCCGGCGCTCTGCCATTGGGCGTGTGGCTGCTTTGGTTACTGGGACATATGGCGGTAACTCTGTGACAGACGCTTCCACAGGTTTTATCACCTGCGACCTCACGAACCATTCCTCGAGGAAGGCATTACTGTGATTCCCACTTTCTGGAATGGGCACGAGGCTTGTCGAGCTGTGGGATCCCTGAGCCGCCTGGGCTGGCGGGCTGGAGCCCAGGCCACGGGGTCCCAGCCTCCAAGCCCAGCACCCTCCACCAGCGCTGAGGTTGCCTCATGTGGACACAGCAATCACTAGGGTCCCATTTAAAAAGCCACCCAGCGGCGAGGCGCCAGCCCTCAGGGAAGGAGGCAGCCCCGTGCGGAGGAGAACGGCCGGGTTCAGCGTGACCTCTGTCCTGCCGGGCGACCTTGGGCCAGCACCTGCCTGCCCCTGTGTCTGTGTGCACCTCAGGAGTACAGTGAGGGGGTCACTCAGCCAGATGGAGAGCCCTTCCAGGTCTGCTGGCCCCGGGTCTAAGTGAATGACCGAAAGCATGGGGTCAGGGGCCTCCCAGCACCAACCTCAGCCATCACCCGTGCACACAGACACAGACAGACACTGAGACCACGTGAGGGGAAAGAGGAGGAGATTTGACCTTCTTTTCTGGGGTGATTTCAGGGGCTCGTTGAAGACCTCCCACCCTGAAGGTGGCCTTAATTAGCTTCAGTTTCTTCATCTGTCAGAGACCGTCACAAGCCCTGCCCACCCTCCCAGGACCACGGCGCTCACGTGATTTGGAGGTGGGAAGGTGGCTTTTGTGACCTGTGCCCTCCCGCGGGGGACACCCACCAGCAGTGACCCCTCCCCAGTAACAGGAAATGACTCGTCCTTGGGGAGGGGTCCCCAGGAAGGAGCTGCAAATAGCCCTCCTGATTCCCGTGTCACAGCGACCAACGGGGGCTCGGGTTCAGGATGGTGCGAAGCTGGTTTTGAAAACATCAGTGGGGAAACCGGTGTGGGGAGGGGGTCCCCGCGGGGAGGAGTGGGCTCCCTTGGTGGACACTTCTGACCTCATGGGTTCCCTTGGGGCAGCCTGGCTGCCTCATGCAGGGTGCAGGGTCCACAGGGGCTGCTCGGGAGATGGTGAGATGTAGGCTCTGGAGTCGCGTCCCGTTTAGACTTGGGGTGCCCACGTGCTGCTGTAGCACGGGCTCCAGCGTGGGCCCTGGGCCAACCCATCCTGGGGACCCAGAGCTGCCCCCCGCCTAGTGCAGTGAGTGGGACAGATGTCAAGGTGAAAAGTGGCAAGTACTTATTGCATTATGGTTCCAAATGTAGAAGTGTGCATGATACTGTTTCTTTGGTATTTGTTGAGACTTGCTTTGTAGGCTAAAACACGAGCTAGTTTTTGTAAAAGTGACGGGTTTGAAAACAATTTATAGTTTTTAATTTTTGGAGTCAAGATTTTCTATACGTTCTTAATGCCCAGTGATAATTCTGGTGAGTTAGAGGGAAGAGCTGAGGGCTGGGTAGACCTGACCCAGCCTGTGTGCCTCAGGGAGGGCCTCTTGGAGGAGGCGCTGCTTACAGATGTTAGCCAGGTAGGGGGCAGAGCATTCCAGCCAGAGGGGGCAGTGCAGACAAAGGCGTAACAGCAAAAATCGAAGCCCTGATAAGACTTTCTGGGAGTCCAGGGGAGGTCAGGTGGATGTGACAGGGTCAGGGAGTGATAGTCATTGGAGAACATACTCTTCTAGGGTAAGGCTCCATCTCTAACGTCCACCAAGGTTGTACAGAGGGCATGGCAGGTGCAGGGACAGGAGGACTGGATGATACTAACCCCAGCTTCCCACCCAGTACTGTCTTAACATTCTGTGTGGATTGACTCATCTAATCCCCTTACCGGCTCTGTGAGGTAGATGCCATTATCCTCTCCATTTTCCTGGTGAGGGAACTGAAGCCAGAGAGGTTGAGTATGTTATCCCCTGTCACGTACCTGCCAGCGCCTGGAGCCAGGATTTGAACCTAGTTTGACCCTAGTTCCCGTGGTCTTAGACACTGTACCGCGCTGTTCCCTATGGAAGACGGGATTGCTGGGGAATGACACGAGACCCCCTGTGACTGGGGCTTGGGATACCCTAGACAGGGTGGGGCTGGTGAAGATGAGGGTTTTATGCTCAAGAACTGGATTCCAGGGCTGACCAGTTCCCAGCTGTAGGACTTTGAGCAAGTCACTTCCGTTCAAAGAGCCTCAGTTTGCTTACCTATAAAATGGAACTGACACCCACCGCCCTGCTTACCTCTCTGTGCCAAAGAGTCAAATAAGCTGGCGTGTGCTTTGTAATCTTTGCACATGTGTGTCACTGTTGGCCAATTCAGGGAGCACTCAGAAGGGCAGGCCAAGGAGCAACTTGTGTCTGCCAGCGGTGAGGAGCTATGGGTGGGCTTCGGGCTTGGGAGGGGCAGGGAATCCAGGAGTATTAGAAAGTGAAGCTGAAAAGAACCCTACAGATACCCCTCATTCAGCTCTGTCAAATAAATATTTGTGAGAGTTGAAGGGGTTTCAACCCTGAGCCAAGTCCCAGGCCCAGAGCCAATTCCAGTGGGTTGCAAGAGTGCAGATTTGAGGATTCCCTGCCTTATCCCATCAGTGAGAAATGAGCTTTCCGTTAGCTGTTTCTGCCACAGGTGCAGGAAACAGCATTGAGCTCTACATCTGCTGTACAAGCTGTAGTCCAGAGGCTCTCAGAGAGGCAGCATTGCCCCTGGGGAGCATTTTCGTTGCCACCATATAGGCCAGGCACTACTAGCATTTAGAAGTTGGGGTTCTGGAAGCTATAGATGTCCTGCAATGCTCAGGCCAGTGCCTCTCCATGCAGATTTGTCTCGCCTATATCCCAGGCGACTTTCAACTGCTTTGCCAGCCATTCTAGTGGGTAAAAAAAATCTGTTTATAATTCCCTGAGCCTGGACCCTCACTGCATTTTGTATACAAGTATTTTCTGCCCAATTTTAATATATCCTGCATTTACCAGCAGTGTAACTATCATGTATACCAAGGGAAGGGCATGCTTTGTTCGTTCAGAACTTTTCCAGGAGTTGGTCGCCATTTTAGAAGAGTCATACCCCCTGCCAGCTTGTACTTGTGATATTTGAGTTGCCTGTTCAACCACACATTTTTCTGTCTGCATTTGTAGCTGCCACTAATTGTGTGTGTAGGTGCCAGCATCAGATTCCTTCATCACACCGTCTAGTGGAGTTGGTTTCCAGCATTTATACTTACAGTGTGCTGTATTATAAACTACTCTCGTTTCACATCTCCTTATGTTAGGGCATTTTTTTTTTAATTACATGTGCAGGTAGATAATTTGCATTATCTATGAGTTTCATTTCAGGATAGTAAAGGGTGACATTCCAAAATATTTGTTATAAAAATGGGGTTTGGGATCTAATAGGATTAGTTGAGAACTATTTCTCTAGCCCACCTCCTTCCTTTCAGATGGGGAAACTGAGATCCAGAGAGGGAAGAGACTTGCTTTTGTTCAAATGGCAAGTGAGAGGCAGAATGTGAAGCTTCTACTGTGGGAAAATCTGTCTTACTGTGGGGTGGGGGGAGATGGACACAGGAGACCAGTGAGGTGCCTGGAGCAGGAGAACAGGGAAGAGGGGAGGGGTTGGCTGCAGCCATGGGGATGGAAAAGAAGGTGCATGGCCCAGAGCCATTTGGGAGGCCTGGCAAGCAGCTGTCAACGGGTCTGCGGGGCAGGGAGTTGTGCCTTTAGTTCTTTCTGGAGGCATCCCTCCTTTTGCTGGAAGAGCTGACCAGCTCTGGCTGGGAACCTTGGAAAAAATCAGGCCGCCCCACAGAGAGGCAAGACAGATCTCCCGCCACCCCCTCTTCCCCGGAACAACTGGAGACCCAAACTGCTTGGCCAGTCGGGCCAGCCCGAGGCCTCGGCCACACCACCTCATATTCAATCCTGGGTGCCAGAGGCTGCTGCTCTCTGGGAAAATGATGTGTCTGTTCCGAGAAACCAAATATCCTACAATGAATCCAATTAGATTTCATAGGCACATGAAAACGCAATCCATCTTATATGTCCTCTGCAAACCTCCAGCCGCAGATAAATATTTTATTCCATTCCATGCAGTCCCGGGCAGCATATCAAGCAGCATCCGACTTTCTGCCTGGTGGGTCCAGACAGTCCTGGCTGAGGAGGGAGTGTGGGCTGGGGCTCTGAGCCCGAGTCCGTGCCAGGGGCCACTGCTGAGCCTTTGTGTGACCTTGAACAGGTGATTGCTTTTCCTTCCTGAGCCTGGGTGGCTCCACCCACAAAATGGGTTTGCATCAACACCCGTCCTCCCCCTTTCCCCCGCAGTGCTGAGAAAGGTGCTGGACATGCCAAAGTCCTTGTTCATTCATTTGAACAATAGTCCCTGGGCAGTTGGCTTGACACAGCTGCAGACAGGACAGGCCAGTCCCCACGGTGGCAGTGCTCACGATCTGCGGGGAGGGGCACATATAAACACATACACAAAGACCGCTTTTGACAGAGATGAGTGCTGCGAAGGACTCAGTGTTGGAGAAGAGCCGGGGATGCCTGCTGGAGACAAGGGCTGGCGAAAGCCTCCCTGAGGAGGAGAGTGACATTTGTGCCTAGATCCAGAATTGGGGAAAGCATTCCAGGTGGAGGGTGCGGCAAGTGCAAAGTCCCTGAGGTGGGAGAGTGCTTGGTGAGTTTGAGGATCAGGAGAGCCAATGCGGCCTGAGTGAGTGAGGGGAGAGAGGTGGGAGAGGAAGGTGGAGAGGCCACAGGGCCAGGGGAGGGGGAGGGGCTTTTGCTCTATCTGTCCAGCAGAGGAATTTGAAAGCGTTCACCATCACAGATGAGCAGGTGGGGTCAGAGCCATGAAGACACACGTCCACGCAGCGGGGCAGGCCCCAGGTCAGGGTGGTTCTGGTCCAGGTGCCGGGACAGAGCTCTCCTGCTGGAAACAGGGTGGCCGGAGGGACCTGCCCCTTCCCCAGGATACCCCTCAGCCCAGGGCAGAGCTCTTTGGGATTCACATCTCAGCTCCAACACTTGCCAATTGGGCAGATCACTTCACCTCTCTGGGCTCAGTTTCTTCCTCTGTAAAATGGGGCATAATCTCATCTACCCCACAGGTCTGTTAAACAAGCTAATGTGAGTCAAGTGCCTGGTGAATCATGTGTGTCCAGTGAATGAAATAGTAACTGTTATTACTGTTATCATCAGTACAGTAACTCAATTGCTCCTTCCCTCGACCTCTGCTGTTACCCATCTCTTACAGTGGCTCAGAGAGGGGAAGCAAGTTACTCTGGGTCACATAACTAGTGGAGGAACCAGGATTCAAACCTGGATCTGCTGGATTCTGTAGCTTATATTCCTTCAGGTCTGGGATAACCTGGGCCATGAACCAAAAAGAGAGAATACCTCTAAGTAGGAGCCTGGAGGCTTAACCTTTGAGAAAAGAAGCCACAAAGAGGGGTGGCTGGGCCCAGGGATGTACAGCCGGCAGGGGAGGAGGCCAGAGGGAATGCAGTCCCTGCAGGGCCAGCTCAGGGCAGAGGGAGCTTCTGTTTTCCCTGATATTTTGGGGTTTTTT
>PVIY010018185.1:0-35943 GCA_004026745.1 Myrmecophaga tridactyla | reverse complement strand
CATGGAAAAATAATGAAATGTGACCCCGCCATACAACAGACAAAAAATATATATATTTAGTATTACATAGTTTCTGTGAGTCAGAAAGTCAGGTCAGGAGTATCTTAACTGGGTGGTTCTGGTTCAGGGTCCCTCGTAAGGTTACAGATGAAATGTCAGGCCGGACTGCAGTCATTTGAAGGCTTAACTGGGGCTGGAAGATCTGCTTCCAAGCTCACTTACAGGACTGCTGGCAGGAGGCCTCCGTTCCTTGCCATGTGGACCTCTCCATAGTGACATGGCAATTGGCTTCCCCCAAAGCAAGAGATCCGAGAGAGCAAGATGGAAGCTGCATCATCTTTATGACCTAGTCGCAGAAGTCACATGCTGTCATTCCCACAACATTCTATGGATGACACAGGTCAACCCTGTTCAGCAGGGGCAGGGACTGTGCATGGGTGTGACTATCAGCAAGCAGATTCTTTGGGGACCAACTTGGAGACTGGCTAACACAAAGTTGGGCTTTGAAACCATGACTGTCCTTCCCAGCATCAGGTGTCCCCTCCAAGCCTCAGTTTCCCCATCTGGACAATGGGGGTTGGATTGGTAATCCTTAAAAGCTCCTGCAGGCAGCCAGAGAGACCTGGGTGGTGGATCTCGGGAGCCAGGCAGTGGGGGCCTGTGGTCACACTGGGGTCCCTGTGGGTGCCGAGGCAGGCTACAGGATGTCCCCAGGAGGATGCCACACCCAGGCACAGTACCCTCTGACGCGGCAAAGGGAGGCAACTCGGGTAGGTAGGTTGTGACTGGCACATCTCTCCACTCCTGAAAAATCCCACATAGATTGGATCCTATTTCATCCATCTCCCCTTCCAGCGAGCTTTTTCTGAAAGCTTCTCTACAAAAGAAAACGTGTGAGGGGGCGGAGTAGAGTGGGGGGAGCAGAGAGGAAGAGCGTGTGTATATGGTGTAGCTGTGTGACGTGGGTCTCCTCCGCAAGGCAGTTCTGTTGGTGAGCAAAGGCCTGGCTCACAGGAGGGTTATAAATATTTGTTGGTTGGTTGGGCAAATGAATGAATGGATAAATGGAGCAGATACAAAAATGAGCAGGCTACCATCGGGTTTGTGAGGAGCTACCAGGCCAGGGGGGCCTGATACGTGGCATGTCATTCCAGCTCAGTGGGTGAGGTGCTCAAGGCCTCTGCAAGGTGTGGCGCTCCTGGAGGCAGTGGTGCCCCTCCCACCCCCCGCCCAGGGCTGCAAGCAAGAGGGGCGGTTGGCAGCCTGCCAGGAACAGCCTCCAGAGGTGAACAAGAGCATTCAAGGAACAGGAACAGCACAAGCGATTCCTGGGAAGAAGGAATGGGGTGCAGATGAGGCTGCAGAAGTGGGCAGGGGGAAGGATTGCAAGGGCCTCAATGCTGGCGGAAGAGCTGGGCAGCCAGGGAAGGGCCTTTAGCATAGGAGGATATGGTTGGAGTCAGGAGGACAGAGAGGGTGGTTGAGAACATAGAGTCTTGACTTAGATGGCCTGAGTTCAAATCCCAGCTCCATTTGTGATGAGCTTGGTGACCTTGGGCAACTTACTTATCCTTAGTCCCTCAGTCTTGTCTGTAAAATGGAGATATGAAGAGTAGCTACCCTGTGGGGCTGTCAGAAGTTAACGTGTGTAGAGTGCTTAGAACCGGGACTGGTACACAATGGGCTGTATAAGGGTTAGTTACTGCATTGCATACTCATATGAGGGGGGCCTGGAACACCACACTAGAAATTCCAGGGAGTATATGAGGGCACCCAGGTGGGAGGGAGACTTACCATTCCTTGAATGCGTGCTGGGTATGTGCTATTTTAATAATGATGATGGGTGGTCAGGGAGGTTTGAGGATAGGTGGGGACTGGTTGGGCCAGAGCTGATGAAGCTCTAACAGGTAGATGACATGGAGAGGGGAGAAAAGGCTGGAATAGGGTGTTGGATGCTGACATTTTTGGAAGGGCCTGGTGACCTGTTAATTGTGGGAGAGAGGTGAGGGTAGGGTGACACACCCATACTGGGACATCCAAGCCCAAATGGATGCCAGACCAGGGATCTTCCTGGAGGGGAGAGCAAGAAACCATGCCAGGCTGGTCCCTGGAGGAAGGGCCCAAGGGTAAAGCTGCCCACGGGGCCCAGTAATGATTCTTCAGACATGCTGAGACACGGATCAAAGCAAATGCCTGGCGTCCACGAGAGGCTGGGACCACTGGGGCAGATGTGGAGGTCACCTTTGGAAACTGAGGAGCTCAGCCTTTTTGTTCCATCTAGTCAACCCCTCACCTTGGTGGGGAGTTGGATGGAGGTGGAAAGTTCACTCATGAAGTTGTGTCAGATGAGTCACCTTGGCTTCACAAGGGGCAGACACCCTGCTTGTCCCGGTCTCAGGCTGGGAAGTAGGGACAGGAGTACTTTCAGGGGACCTCCTGGTGGGCTGGCCCATCAGGTTCACTCCCTTCTCTGAAGGGGGCGAGTGCCTTATAGCAGGATGTTTGGACACCATGGATGGCTCTTGAGCCCTCCTTCCCATCCCTAAGAGATGAGCCATCAGGGACAGAGCCCCTTTCACCTGGGGCAGTTGGTGGACAGACCCTAGAATCTTAGACTCTGTGAGCTCTAAGTGACCCTCTTCCAGCCAACCCCAATGTTGTGCAGACAGAGAAACAGACCCAGAGGCCACCAGGGCCAGCCTGAGCTCACACAGTGAGTTTGGAGGGAGACATCCATGTTCCATTCGCCAGCCACAGCCTCTGGGCCACACTTAATGAGAGTGGGGGTGGAGGACAGTGGGAAACCTGCAGGAATCTGACAGACCTGGGTTTGAATCCTAACTCTGCCACTTACCAGGCAAGTCCTCTCACCTCGGAGCCTTAGTTTCCTCATCTTTCAATCGTAATTAATATCTCTAAGAATTGTGGGGAGGTCAAATAATATGTCTTAAAGGGGCTGGTGCACTGTAGGACCTCAACAAGTGGCATTCCCCTTTAAGATGTGATCCTAAGTTGTCATCCATTTAGTCCTGCTTTGACTTATTCATTCATTAATTCACCAGGCTTTTATTGCTGCTTAATATACTGGGGATGTAGACATGACTCAGGAGTGTCTTTGCCCTCAAGGAACTCACAAAATACAGAAGAGAAGATTCCAGCATGGCTGGAAGGGTGACTAAATACCATGTACCCCTTGGGGCTCAAAGAAATACTCGCAGAACAGGTGACATTTGGGCTGGGCCTGTGAGATGAACAGGGATTCCCCATGGAGCTGAGGAAAGGAAGGGCACTGCAGGCAGAAGGAACAGCACCTGCAAAGACGTAGAGGTCTGAATATCAGGATGTGTTCTGGGATGCCCAAAGGCCCCTTTATATGTGGCTTCCAGGTAGGCCAAGGGATCTGGGTTTTGTCTTAGTTTGGGTTCTTCTGGAGACCCTAAGATAAGGATTCAGTTACAGGGAGTTCATATGGGAGGTGCTTGCTGGAAACACTGGTAGGGGGTGGGGAAGGGTAGAAGGAAGAGTCACAGGGGCTAACTGGACTCAGGCTTATGGAAACTATGGGAGAACAAGCAGCTCAGAGGTATCCCCACCCCAGGGGGGAGGAGACTAGGGTGTTTCTCCACTAACTCCCCATCCGGCACTGGCCGAGAGCTGCTCCTGGGGGTATCAGCAACTCGATTTTTCCCTAGATCGGCTGAGCATGCATATAGGCAAGAGCACAGGTGTTTGCAGTAAACAGCCTTTGGCAGGTAGAGGGGAATGCCAGGGGATTGGGGGCAGGCACGGAGAGCATCTGCTACAGGTTTCATCCTTTCACTGCCCTTTGGAAAGAGGAATCACCAAACACCTATATCGGGGAACCCAGCCCCGTATGTTAAGTAAGGAGCCCCCATATGCTCCTTGCATAGCTCAGGTTCATCTTTCCCAAGGCAGCCAGCATTGAGGCATTGTTCAGTAACCCTTCCCAGAAGCCTTTAATGACCCATATGAGCCTGTAATTTATTATTTTTAAATAGATTTTTGGAAAAGATAATATATTCACATGGATCATAATTCCAAAGACTAAATGCAATGTGGTATACTGGATTGGATCCTGAAACAGAAAAAGGGCACTAAATAGAACTGGAGAAATCCAAATAAATTAATAGTAATGTACCAATGTTAATTTCTTAGTTTTGACAAAAGGTACCATTGTTATGTAAAATGTTAACATCAGGAGAAACCGGGTGAAGGTTCTATGGTAACTCTTTGTACTATCTCACGGGAACTCTCTGTACCATCTTTGCAATTTTTTTCTGTAAATCTAAAATTACTCCAAAATAAAAAGCTTATTTTTAAAAAAATCCCAAGGAAATATAGTAAAAAGTCCATCTCCTAGCCCTTTCCTCCATCCCCTGGTTTCTCTAGTACCTTCGGTAGATAAGGCAATTCAGCTAGTCTTCTTTTGTCCCCCTTTGCAGATGCTGGGTACCTTATTGTAGCATATGTGATTGGTGCCCCGCCCTTGCTGCCTCGGAGTCACTGTTCTGGTTCCTGCCAACCATTTCCTTATGGAAATGTGTGCAGTTCTCTGGCCAAGGGCTTGCTTTCAGCCTGCCCAGGGAGTGTGGAGGTGCAGGGGGGGTTCATGTCCGCAGAGTGGGGCTCAGATGTTGTGGAAGGAAGTAGAGAACAATTAGAGCCCCAGCTCCCTTGCCCCATGGTGGGCTAAGTCGAAGGTATGTGTTCTACACTATCACACAAAATTCCCCAGCAGAACTGAGCCTCTGTTGCCCGCAGCTCAGCAGTGCATCCCTCACTGCCCCTCCTTGCCTCCCAGCTCCCTCACTGTGCCTTCTGGGATCAGCTCCCAGACAGACTCCTTACTCTTGCACCCTTGTCTCAGGTCTGCTTCTGAGAACCCAAACTGAGACAGATACCAAAATGCTCTTCTGTCCCTTGCTGGTTTCTCACTAAACGGTAAATCTTGGAGAACTTTCCAAGAGCTGCCTTGCTCTTTATTACAGCTGCGTAATATTCCATTATAGGCTGGGTCATAATTCATTTAGCTGGTTCGTTGATGGGCATTTGGGTTGTTCTCAGGTTTTTGCTAAAAAGTGTTTCAAGAAGAACTTTGCACCTCTGTCATTTCCCACCTGCCTAAGGTGGGGCTGTTGGATAGCTCCTAGGAGTGGAGTTGCTGGTGCCAGTGGCCTCTGGGACCCTGTTCCATTTTGATGGCCGATGGCCTACAGTTTGAAATCTAGAGTCTCTAGGGTGTCATCGAGGCCCTATGATTAACCTGCAGGCACCTGCCTCCCTCTTCCCCTCAAAGCCCGCAACTTGCTGTTCCCCAGTGCTCTCTGCTGAGTCTCACCTTGGGCCAATTTTGTCCCTGCTTCTTCCTTTTAGGAAATATTCTTCCCTGTACCTTTACCTGTCAAAATCTTACTTGCCTTCAGAGATCTGGTTGAAATGCCACTTTGTCTGGGGAGCCTTCTGGGTGCCCCAGTAAGTATTAGTTTCTCCCTCCTCTGAGCTGCACATCCTTGATTTGACTCTTCCTGAGAATTGATTTTTTTCATGTTGTCTAATTGCCATGTGTATTTCTGCCTCCTGCATTTGGCCACGAGTTCTGAGTCACAGAGCAGGCCTCCGTAAATGGTGCAGGAATTGAATTAAATGTGCTGGCAATTGTTGCATTCTGACTATTTTGCTCTGCTGTTTGCCAGCACAATCTTCCGTGACGGTCCCTCGGTGGGGGCTGGAATGGAACTGAGCAAGGCAGGTGGCCTCCAAGACCGGCTTGTCCCAGAGTCAGAGCTCTCAGGCCAGAGGGTAGGGCACCTCGTCCCAGGACTACATCCCCCTAATATGGAAATCTCCCAGCCCCTGCAGAAGAAAGCTTGTGATAAGCAGGCAAGTGGAGGCAGGTCCCCTGAAACAGGGACAGACGGGTTTGGCAATTGGACATTGTTTCCTGCAAGCTGGGAGCCAGGACAGGGAGGCAATTAGAGGCAGGGGCTCTGGAGCCAAACTGCCTGGGTTCAAAGCTCTGCCACTTCCAACCTGTGCAGCCATGGGTAGGTCACTTTTCTGTCTCCATTTCCTTTTCTGTAAAATGAAAATAATAGGACCTGCCCTGGGTCTCATTTGAGAATTCAGTGAGATAATTCATATAAAGTGCTGTGAGTACATAGGAAGCACTTGATAAGTAAACTTCAGAAGAATTTATGCACAGGGCTTTTTCGGGCATCTGTAACAATCACAGCTGCTCTTTATTATGCACTTACTGGAAACTTTTTACTGGATGCTGTGCACACACCCTATCACTAATGCCCACAAATAACTGCAAGTGAATTATCTTCTTTTATTTGTGGTAGGAGACAGAGGATATGAAATTGACCATTTAAAAATTGACCAGTTTAAAGTGTACAATTCAACACATTCATGGTCTGTGCTGCCCTCATCGTTGCCTGGTTCCAGAACCTTTCATCACCCCATACGGAAAGCTCATACCCGGTCAGTTTAAACTGTCACTCCCCGTTTCTCTTCCTCCCAGCCTCTGGAAGCCACTCATCTACTTTCTGTCTTGATGGATCTGCCTGCTCTGAATATTTCATATAAGTGGAATCACACAATGTTTGTCCTTTTGTGTGGCTTCCTTCACTCAGCATTACGTGCATCCACGTTTGTAGCGTGTATCAGTGTTTAGTTCCTTTTTATAGCCGATGATGTCCCATTATATGGCAAGTGAAGTGTCTCATCCACATTTCCCAGGTGAAGAAACCAAGGCTCAGAGAGGTCACCTGACCTGCATAACATCCCCACTGGGAAGAGGTGAATCTAGGATGGGTGCAGAGCCTGTTCTCTGCCCTTCAGCGCTTTGGTTTACAAACGCTTTCCCGTCCAGTCTCATTTGCCCCCTTGCGAGAACCCCCACCATTGGGATAACCATCCCCACTTTCCAAATGGGAAAACTGAGGTGGCAGGAGGTGATTTGCCTGAGGCCCCACAGTGAGTCAGCCAGGACTGAGGGTCCCAGCCCCCACAGCACGGAAACAAATATTGGTTTGAATATGTCAGCCAGGGGCTTCCTGAGGTCCCTCCAGACCCTGCCAGGACAGGAAGGGGAGAGGATGGGCACCTACACCCCCACTCCCTTCCTAGCCCCATGGTGGTCCCACCTAGGGCCCCGAGCCATCCTGGGGCTGTTGGACATGCACCCCGCGGCCGTGGCCAGCTCTCCCCCACCAGTGTTTCAGTAAGGTCACCCGAATAAATGACCCAGCGTGGTTTTTTGGCCTTTGTTCATCCACAGAAAGTCATTTCTGTCGACCAGCACCTCCTGCCAACTGCGGCCTGTCTGCTGACTCTGTCCCGCCCCACAGGCTGGCTGGGGCTGCGGCAGGATCAGGGTCAAGAGACCTGAGCCCATGGCAGCTGCCACTGGCCTTGTGACCTTGGGCAAGTCCCAGCCCCTCCCCGAGCTCAGCTGAGGTGAGATGGGAGGGCAGTGGGGAAGACAACACGTGCTCACTTCCTGGGCTCCAGCCGCCTTCCCTCTCCCCTTCCAGTTGTGTGCCAGCATGGGAAACTGCTACATGCAGCGGGCAGGGTCCAGGCCAGGCCGTCCCGGAGTGCTGTCGCTGGGGGCTGCTCTGTCTCCATGTGGCCATGCGACACTTGAAATGGGGTTCAGGCAGCTGAGAAGCTGACATTTTCATTGTCATTGGATTCTATTTAAAAGTTTTTATTTTTAAGTTTTTTAAAAAGCTGTTTCTTAAGAGGGTGGGCCACGGTGGCTCGGCAGGCAGAGTCCTTGCCTGCCAGGCCAGAGACCCGGGTTTGATTCCCGGTGCCTGCCCATGCGAAAAAAAAAGTTATTTCTTAGAGCAGTTGTAGGTTTACAGAAAAATCATGCAGAAAGTAGAGCATTCCCATATACCACCTCCAGCCGCATATACAGCGTCCCCTATTATACACATTTTGCATTTGTGTGGTACGTTTGTTACAACTGAGGAACCAATATTATTATTATTTTATTAACTAAAGGGCATGGTTTACATTAGGGTTCCTTAACTATACTTGTTGTATAGTTCTGTTTGTTGTTCTTTTTAAACTTTTATTGAGGAACTATTCAACATACAATTTCCCATTTTAATCACTGTCAAGTGTGTCATTTAGTGGTGTTAATTGCACTCCCAACGCTGTGCCACGCTCACTGCCATCTGTTACCAAAGCTTTCCCATGGCCCCAGACAGAAACTTTGTCCCAATAACTTCCCATCCCACCCCCTTCACCCCCACCCCTGGTAGCCTGCCCTCTAGTTTCTGACTCTATAAATTTGCATCTTCTAATCATTTCATATCAGTGAGATCATACAATACTTGGCCTTTTGTGTCTGCCTTATTTCACCCGACTTGATATCTTTAGGGTTCATCCATGTTGTCACATGTATCAGAGCATCATCCTTTTTATGGCTGAATAATATTCCATTGTATATATATACCACATTTTATTTATCCAGTCATTGGCTGATGGATACTTGGGTTGCTTTCAGTTCTATTTAACTTTAATGAAATGTCTGGAACAGGACAAGACATTTGGGCTCTGGGGGCATGAGGAGGATGAAGGTCACACAGACAGTGCCCACAGCTCAGAACACATCTAGCCTTTGTTGGGTCAAGACCTCAGAGAGCACTGGCTCAGGGGTTCAGAAGCCTGGATTCAAATCCCAGCTGCCCCCGATGGGTTGTATGATCTGGGGCAAATCCCATTCCTTCTCTGAACTTCTAAGGGCTAAGCAGGGACAGTACCCTGTCCTGTCTGTGTCCACTGCCCTCACCCTCTCTCGTACCCTGACCTCCTCCTGTTGAAAAGAATAACAGTGAGGACTCATGGGGATTTACAGTGTGCCAGGCGCCGTGCAGAGCCTCCCAGCAACCCTCTGAGGACACTGGGAGGGTTAGCAGGGAAGATAAGCAAGGAGTTGGCAGCACTGGGATTCCAACTTGAGCCCACATCCTAAGCCCCCACACTGTACTGCTTCCAGAGACACGGCTGTACTCAACCCCCCCACCCCCACCCCGGGCCAGCCCAAGGGGGACGTAGGAACAGGGCAAGGAGGCCTGGAGAGGCGAGGTGGGGGGGGCGGGGGGCTGGGTGACAGTCATGCTCCCAGCCTCTCATCCCCCAGCTTGGGCTTTTTCTAGGTGAGGGTGGGGTGACCCTGATTCCTCAAGGATTGAGAGGGCCCTGGCTTGAGAGTCCAGCTGGGAGGAAGCTCTGCCCAACCCAGGAGGCTCAGCTCAGACCTCATCTGCTCCGTCTCAGCACAGACCCCGCTTCCGCTGCCCTGCGTCCCCACAGTCCTTCACGGTAGAGTAAGCAGATAGTTCATCGTTTGAACCATGACCCTTTGGGGAGTGAAGCAGGTCACTAACTGTCAGGGACTCTGGGATCACAGGGAGAATCTGGGCAAACCGGGTTTTATGTCACGCCCTGCCCCGTAACGTTTACAGAGTGCCAGCCTCCTTGCCTGTGGCACAGAGGCACACTCGAGCTGTCAGCGACTCCTCAGCGTGGTAGTTTCCATCAAGGGGAGCTCAGAGGGACCCCTACACCCACTTGCAAGGTCAGAACAGCCTTCATGGAGGAGAAGGGATCTCCTCTGAGCTTCAAGGATGTTTGCAGGGGAAGAGGCTAGGGACAGAGGCCTTTCAGGGAGGTTCTGGGGGACATAAACACTGGCCCAGCCCATCTGGGACCCAGGCATGGGAAAGCAGGAAAAAGGGGTATGGGGTGACCCCATGACCAGCTCCCTTCTCTCCCATCCAGCAGCTCCGACCCTGCCCAGCTCCTCTCTCCAGCTCGCCTCCCTCAGGCCCTGCCTCACTGCCTCACTCATTCAGCAGCTGATTATCATGTACCTACTGACTCTGTGCGTAGCACAAGGGACACCGTGGAAATGGCCTGGCCTTGGTCCTTGCCCTGTCAAAGCCCACAGAGCGTGGGAGACAGATTTAATCAATTATACCATTACCAGAGCAGGATAATCTGAGACCTGGGTAAGTGCTTTGAAGGAAATCAGTGAGGGTGTCAAGAGAGAAAGAAGCAGCAGCGGGACAGAGGGGACTTCCTTGACACAGGGGCAGGGAAGGCTTCTGAGGAGGTGATATTTGAGCAGAAGCCAAATCAACAGAAGCAGCCGGTTATGTGAAAAATTGAGGTTTCCAGGCAGAGGAAATGGCATGGGTAAAGGGCCTGTGGCAGGAAAGAGCTGGGAATGTTGGAGAAGTAACTAAATGGGGTAGAGGGAGAGGGGGGCTGGAGCTTTGCCCGAGGGCAAAGGGAGCTCTTAAAGGAGTTTTGGGGGCAGGTGAAGCGATTGCATCAGGTTTTTAAAAGGATGACTCTCTGGTTCTGTCTCTGTAGATCCTTTGTTCAGAGGGTCTAGGAGCCTCTGATTTTTTGGATCTGTTTCCTTCTCTTTTCTGTGTCCCACACACAAAGATGAGCACCAAGCATAGGGACCCCAAGCTCCACAGCCTCTGCTGAGGTGTAAGTGGGCTGTGGTCATACAGGGGCCAGGTAGGCAGCCCTGTCGCTGCTGAGCCCCGAACCCCCAGATCTATGCCCTTCACTCCATCCCAGAGGAACTGCAGCCTCCATGCCCCGGGCCTGTGTCCAGGGTTTCTGGTCAAGATGAGACACAGGAATTTAGCTCCAAGCAGCTGCCTCCTGGAGGAGGGCCCGAAGGGTGTCAGCCACAGGGTCCCAGCAGCTTGATCTGCGGGGTCTGCTCAAATCATTGCCTTGCTCTCTTATGACCAAACAACCGGTTGATTGAATGTCATGCTTTTCAAACAGTTGCTACGGACACCGACTTATGCTGGAGACAGTTCAGACCTTGGATAGAGCAGCATAACGGGGCTGTCTTTCATGAAAAGGATTCTGGACTCTCGGGCTGGAGGGCAGGGCCATAGACTATGGGCTCGGGAGTCAGAAGCACACCCAGCTCCAGCCCCTGCTGGCTGTGGGGCTTGGAGCAGGTGATGTTAGCCACCTAAGCTGCTGCTTCTCCTCTAACATGGGTGTTTCTGTTACCTATTGCTGCATAATAAATTATGCCACAGCACGGTAGCTGCTTAAGACAAAATACACATTTATTATCTCATGCAGTTTCTGAGAATCAGGAATCTGGAAGCAGCCCAGCTGGGCATCTTGGGCTCGGGGTCTCAGCAGGTTACCAGCAGGTTGTCAGCCAGGGCTGCTGTCATCTAAGGGCTGGACTGGGGCTGGAGGGCCTGCCAGTGGCTCCCATGGCTGGCAGGTTGGTGCTGCTGTTGGCAGGAGGCCTCCCAGCATGGGCCTCTCCTTAGGGCTACCTGAGCATCCTCCAACAGGCAGCTGGCTTCCCCCAAAGCAAGTGATCCAAGAGAGCGAGATGGAAGCCGTGGTGTCTTTTATGACCTAGCCTCAGAGGTTACACTCTGTCATGTCCACCACCTCCTGTCAGTACACCAGTCGACCCTGCTCACTGTGGGAGGGGACTACATAAGGGCCTGAATATCAGGAGGTGGGGCCCACTTGGGTGCATCTTGGAGGCTCGTTACCACGGTAAACTCATTGTTCGCACCAGGAAGGGCAGCAGCGAGGAGTGAATGAGCTCACGTGCGTGTAGCACCTGCTAGGTAGTGTGTGCTCAATAAAGGATTGCCATGATTAGCTTGCACTGAAAACTGACCATCCTGAAGCTGCCTCTCACTTTCTGCATCATTTCAAGGTGGCCCCAAGACCTTCCACCATTCTTCCATTTAGCAAAATCTTTAGGAGCATCTTTGTGTTCAGGCCCTGAGCAGCATGCTGGGGATAGAGCAGTGAGGAAGACAGACCTGGCCTCTGCTCTTCCAGGACATAAACCAGGTGACACAGCAGAGGGGGGTGGCAGGT
Source organism: Myrmecophaga tridactyla (assembly GCA_004026745.1). NCBI lineage: Eukaryota > Metazoa > Chordata > Mammalia > Pilosa > Myrmecophagidae > Myrmecophaga > Myrmecophaga tridactyla. The sequence continues at coordinate 24,006 of PVIY010018185.1, read as the reverse complement.
GAGGGGCTGCTTTGGACTGGGTGGTCCAAAGCAGGGAAGGCATCTCGGCGGAGGGAGCCTATGAGCTGAAACCTGAATGAAGTGAAGAAGCTTCCAGCAGAAAGATAAGGGTAGAGCATTTCAGGCAGAAGGTCCAGTTGGGACAAAAACCCCAAGGTGAGAGCAAATTGTCTGTGTTCATGGAACAGAATGGAGGCCCAAGGGTGTTAAAGCTGAGTTAGAAAATGGCTTTTAGTCTAATAGCCATGGGCGCCTTTGAGAGGACCTGACCAGTCAGATCAGTTAGATGGCCACTGCAGGCCCCTGGGCAAGGGGTGACAGGGCTGGTGCCTGCTGGGGCTGTGTTGGGGGTGAGACCTGATGGAATTCTGGAAATATGGAATGTAGACTTGCTTGTGAAAGGTTTGGGGAGTGAGAGAGAGAGGGGAATCAAGGGTGATTCAAGGTTTCTGACCTCAACAACCAGGAGGGCAGCGTTCTCATGAGCTGAGTTGGGGAAGACTATGGAGAAGCAGGTCAGGGTGGGAGATCAGGAGCTCAATTTGGGATGTCAGACATCCAAGGAGAGATGTCAGGGAGGCAAGTAGAGGTACAAGTCTGGTGTTTGAGAAGGAGATTGGGTGGAAGATGTAAATTTAGGAGTTGTCAGAGATAGGTGGTGTTTAGAGCCATACAGCTAGATGAGATCACCAGGAGAGGGTGTAGAGGCAAGCAAAAAGCATCCAATGCTTCTGGCATTTAGAGGTCAGAGGAGAAGTCAGCAAGAGATGGAGCAGATGTGGCAGGAGATGTAGAAGGTATGAGGGTACAGAGAAGTCACAGTGCAACACAGCCTGCCTCTCTCTACCTCCACCCCTGCCTACTCCAGGCAGTACCAGAGCCCTGAAGTCCCCACAGAGCCGATTGCCCTTCCACTGTCATCCCTTCAGTGCTCTCAGGCAATAGCTGTGTTCTCCATGGAAGGCTGTAAACGTCCCATAATGTTCAGCCATTCTCCCTCACATTATTTCCAGCCCCTCATTACTCAACTCATCCTCCCAGACCCACTCCAGGAGTCTGTCTCTCTTACCAAGCAGAACTATCCCCCTCCCATCATTTAGACTCTGTACCTCTGTTAATGCAACCTTAGACAGAACCAGTCTTTTGGTAGCAATAAATACAGGAGATACGTGTGGGAAATGGAAAGGGGTCTGGGATGGTTGGAGGAAGGGCTGTGAAGAAGGGAATTGGGATGGTTAACATCTCAAAAACAGCTTGGGCTTAGATCATTGAGGTTCTTGACCAGCATATCAAGGAGTTTGGACTGAGGGGGGACGAGGGATCCACAGAATGTTCTGGATTAGGGGAGTGACGCAGCCAGGTAAGTTCAGCTTCAAGAAGAGCCATGCTGAGTTCCATTCCTGCCTTGTCCCTAATTGGCTCTCCCAGGCTCATCAGGCCAACTCTGGTTCCAGGATAAGGTGAGGTGGGGAAGGGCAGGAGGCCCCACTCTGCAGGTGAGGTCAGTGGCTGCAGGCCCAGAGACATCACGGAGCAGAGAGGGCTCCTGGAGTGGCAACAGCTCCACTGGTCCTTCCATGTTTCCGTAAGGGTAATGAGGCTTATATAAATGAGAGGTAATTATGGGCACCCGGGTGAGCCTAAGTATAGCTCAAAGACAAAGGCAGTGTGAGGCAGCCAGCTGCTTCCCGCCGCAGGGCCAAGGCCTGCCTATTTTAAGACCTCCCCAAGGTGAGGCTCCTGCCACCCCTGGGTGTGGGAAGGCAGAGAGACCAGCACCCAATGGACCAGAAACCCTGACCTAGAGAGCTCAGAGCAAGTCAGTAACCATTTTCATTCAAACCCCCTACTGCCCAGAGGGAGAAACCGAGGCCCAGAGAGGACAAGGGATAACTCCAAGGCCACAGCAAGTAATTGGCAGAACCAGGATTTGAATCCACACCCAACTGTGTTCACTTCCCACTGTGTTCTGCGGCATCCCTAACCTGGAAGCCTTGGCCTGTCCCCAAGAAGCCCATTAGATGAGGTAAGGAGGGAGTATAGCCAATAGGTGTGGAACCCCTAAGTGCCAGAGACTTTCCCTCTGACGTCATGGTTAATCCTCATCGAAATCTTGAAAACTAGGGATCATTGCCCCCATGTTATGGAAGAGGAAACCGAGGCTTAGGAAGAATCATTAAATCGCCAAAAGCTGCACAGTGAGGAAGGAAAGAAGTTGCACCCAGTTGTGTCCTGTCATAGGTCAGGTTCTCCAGCAGACTCTAAGGCTCCGAGATTTGTTTATTTATCAGAAAGTCTCGGGGACAAAGTGAGTGTAAATGGAGTAGGAGGGGGCCCAGAGGCCTCCGCAATCCCTACGGGACCTCTGGACCTCTGGAGCTGGGACGGCCCTTCAGCCTTGTTCTGAATTGGGGGAAGGAGCATAACCTTAGGAAGGCGTTCCCCCTTGGCTGGGAGCAGTTCCAGGGCAGCATGCAGCTTTGCGCTGTCAGCAGACACTGTTCTTGGCAGCGGGAGGCAGAAGTGCCTCGGTCCTGCTGGAGGCATCCAGGCGGCCCCCACGGCGCCCGCTGTCTGTCCGCACGGCCCCTGCCCTCAAGGAGGTTATGGGAACGTGGACTCATTTTCTTTGTGGAGCTGACAAGCCAGGGGAGGTTTAGGGGGAAGGGAGGCTTTCTGTACTAATAAGAGGAAGAAAGCGCTACCTGTCAAAGCCCTGGGGAGCCAGGTGGAGCCACAGAGATGGAAAGCAGATTGGTGGTTACCTGGACTGGGTGGAGGCCATGGTGCGGAGTGTCTGCCGATGGGGATGGGTTTCCTGTTGAGAAACTTCTTTCTAGTTTTGTAACTAGATGGAGGTAGTGGCTGCACAGTATCGCGAATGTTCCAAATGTCACTGCATTGTACACTTTAAAATGGATTATTTTAAGTGAGTTTTAACTCAATTTTTTTTAATTTGAAAGAAAAAAAGCCTATGGTGGTGGTGGGGGGGGTGCCCTATGAAATGCAACCAAATAAGTACACAAGGGAAAATGTATAGACTTTCTAATAACACATTTATTAAAACAATAAGAGAACTGGAAAATAAATGAACTAGGCTCCCAACTCAAATAGATGGAAAGGATGTTAGAGGAAAGAGGGGTGCCGGACCCCAGCTTTAGAAGAGGGTGACGCAGGAGGTTCTGTCCAGAGGTGGGTTTGCAACTTTTACAACTGTACTGCCTAGTGTGGTTGCCACTCATGTGTGGCTATTTGAATTTCAATTAATTAAAATTAAATAAAATCAGTGTTTGAGGGACAGTTATACGGGAACTCTGTACTTTTCTGTATGATTTTTTTCTGTAAACCTACAACTGCTCTAAAAAATGTTTTAACAAATACTTAGAAAATGAAATAAAATTGAAAATTCAGTTCCTGAGTTGCACTAGTTCCTTTCAGGTATTCAGTGGCTGCAGGTGGCTAGTGGCTACCATATTTAAGATGAGCAACAACTAGCAGGGAGTGAACATTTGAGAGTTTCCAAGAGTAATGAAAACTGGGAAGAAAATCCAGCAAGGGGATGAGCTTGACTGGCAGGCAGGGAGCAGGATCGGGGGATAGGGCCAGAGAAGCCAGCTAGACCACGCTGGACCTTCTGGACCGTCTTTCCCACCCCACCCCACCCCCCACCATCTACCCCTTGTCTGGCAGATGCAGCCCCAGCACTGTCCCCTTCTTTTGCAGACCCTCCAGTTCAGAGGCCTGCATTGGGAATCAGGAGCCCTGAGTGCCAGGCCTGGCTCTGTGTGCCTTGGGCCATCTCATTTCACAGTTCCTTTAACTCCAGGAGACCATGTGGCTGGCACCAAGGGTTAAAGATCCACAAAGGCTACCTCTCCAAGGGCCTTGAATGCTGGCCTCAGAGTTTGGCGTTTGTCTCAAGAGCCATGGGGAGCCAATGACAGGGAGGAACACTAGTGTTTTGGCCTTTCAGAAATATTGCTTCCACTGCAGTTTGGAAAATGGATTGTATGAGGCTTAGGGTGGACACAAGAGATGAGAGAGGGGCCCGGTGCTGTTGCCCAGGTGAGGGATGGGGGTAACAGAGGCAGAGGGATACAGAAGAGGGCATGGAGTCAGCAAACAAGTGAGGCAGAATCGCTGGGACTTAGTGACTGTCCTAATTGGGTTTCCCAGAAGCACATACAAGACAAGGATTCAAGTGCAGGTATTATTATTTGGGAGCAGGTAGCACAGTGTGGAAGTGGGGAAATATGGCAGGGAAAGGGAGGCAAGCAGTAAAGGATGTGTTATGAAGCAGGTTATATACAGTGGGCAACCAGAGCTCATGCCCTCGGGGGACCTCTGGGAGACAGTGTAGAACAGGCATCTCAGTTATCCCACCCAGAGAGCTGGGAGCTGGGGTATTTATACACCAACTCCCTATCAGTCACTGATTAAGAAGTACTGGCAGGTGGAAAGGGGTGCCATTAATTCTCTGGCATTTCCTACCAGCAATGTGTAAGCCGAGCTGGCTCTGTCTGCCAGAGAAAGCCCCTGGGCAGAGATCCACATGCTGGCAGTTGGAAGTCAGGCTAGTGGGCACCACAGTGATAAGACCAGAGGTGATACAGCTGTGACACCGGTACCTGCAGCTGCAGTGACCATATCAGTCAGGCTTTTGTTTAAGAGACAGAAACTCAACTCAAACTTAAGCATAGTTGCTCGGCAGCTAACATACCTGGAAAGTCATGGCGGGATCCTGATAAAGGACTTTAGACTGACGTGCTGCCAGGCCCAGCAGCCCTAACAGAAAGGAGGATGCCCCCTTCCCAGCAGTGCAGCCCCTGGGGTTCTGGAATAGGGCTGGCTCCATCTCAAAGACATGCACTGAGACTAGGACAGAACCACATCCCCAAAGAACACAGGGGACTGTTACTAGGGAAGGACATAGGAACTGGGGAGATGCCTGGGTATCTGGATTGAGCCCCTACTGGGTGACACTAAAGCTTTTTACTGATGTGGGGATGTTGGGGAAGGAGCAGGATTAGGCCCTGGGATGCACCAGTGTTTAAGGTGGGACAGAAAAGGACAGGCCTGCAGAAGAGACCAAGGAGTAGCCAGAGTGGTGGGAGGAAAACCAGGGCAGGTAGGCCTCAGAAGTGAAAGAGTGAGCCCCTTAAAACTGGAGCCCACTCGTGGGGAGAAAAGCATGAAAGGTCACTCATGGTCATTAAGGTATCTCAGTGATCTCTGGAGGCCCCCAAAGCAGGAACCTGTCTGACCTCTTCCTCACCAGCTGGCCAAGGGACCCCATGAGGCAATACCACCAGGACTCTGATCATGGAGAGCCTCCCCAGGGTTTGTTCCCCAAGGGACGAGCCCGTGCCCACACTTCACAATTTACCAAGCACCTTCCCACCACTTCTTCCTCCTGGCCTGTTTGGTAGAGACACAGTCTGAAGCTCAGGATGGCAGTCATGGGCCCAGGCTCACATGGTCTCCTGGGGCAGTCCTGGGGTTGGGAACACCTGGTATATGAGAGCACAGTTGGCTGGAAGGACTGGATGGGAGTGCAGATGCCCTGGGTTGGAGAACTGAGAATGCTCTTTGGGGCAGGATTCTGGTAGTCTGACCAGCCTCCACCACCTCAGATATGTCTACGGAGTCAGGCCCCAGCAGAAGAGGCCATGCTTGCAGACAGTGCTCTCAGTTTCAGTGTCATTGGCCTTCATTGAGCGGGTACAAGGTACCCAGCTGCACACACCGTTATCCAGCAGGAGAGCCAAGGGGCAGGCTCCTGAACCCAGGACTCTCAGCTGCTGTGGGCCTGAGGGTTGTGAGGAGGACAAGAAAAGATCAGGGAGCAAGAGAGATATGGGGCAGGGGGGTCCTTTGTGTGAAGTTGTCTTCAAGGAGAGGTTTGGCTCTGCTGGCTGCATGGAGGGGATCCTTGAATGTTGGGGACAACTGATTGGGATGGTCAGGTCTGGGTTACCTGCTTCATCTTGGTTAGAACTACCTCCCCGACTTCATTCGCCGAGAGGGAAGATGTGAGGTAATGAAAATTAAAATGTCAGTCAGCAGACTTCCTCTACGAGTTTGGATAGATGCCATTTGTCTTGTGGAAGCCTTCTAAGCAGCTGTTGGTCACAAGGACAGACAGTTACCAAAGTGCTTTGTATTCTAGGAGTGGGGTTGGCTCCTGGAGGTAAGGAAAGTGTGGCAAGAAGGGGAGACCTCAAGCCAGGTGGACTCTGCAGAAATCTTGGGGGAAGGTTTAGGACCCTGCTGGTCATGAAATGGCTGGGTCTCATGACAAGTGCATCAGTCCAGCTACAAACTGATGATAGCCTGGACGAATGTGGTGGGAGTGGGGCTGACAGCAAGGACAGAAGGAAGAGATATGTAGGAGGTGAAATCTACCAGATGTAGTGGCTCAATGTCCAGGGAGAGGTATGTGTCCAGGATGACTCCCAGTCTTTCTTGCTTGAATTGCTGGATGAAGGCTGGTGCCATCCATTGCAGTAGGCAATATAGCAAGAGTAGCTGGGCTGAGATGTAACAACAATCAGGAATTTATAGGAGGATGGAGGGAAAATAGAGTTTTCGAATCTTAGCTGTTTGACGGGCCCAGGCTCACCAGCTCTGGGTGGCAGTTGCAAGGCAGCTACATGGCGGAGTGAGAACAGTTGTGGGTCCCTGTCCTGCCTTAGCCATTGGACCCACCGTGTGATCTGGGGGAAGGCTTTAGCCAGGGCCCAGTCCTTCTGAGAGTTCTCCTCCCCGCCCCCCACAACCCCACCATCCTAGCTCTCTCTGCTCTAGCCATCCTGATTCTCAACATTCCTTAGCATGCCAGGCCTTCTGGCCAGACACAGCCCTGAGACTGCGCAAGGACTAGAAGAGACCTCCCACTCCTCCAGGGTAAAGGCAGGAACTTTCAGGTCCAGAGAATGGAAGGGACTAGAATTTCCAGGGTGTCTTGGCTGGAAGGCCTGAGTAATCAACTGACCTACTGCCCCATTTTACAGGTGGGGAAATGGAGGCACAGAAACTCCACTTAAATGTCACCCTCATGAGGCCTTGCCTGTCCACCCATTCCTGAGGGTGGGGCCCTGTTATCAACTCTACCAACTCTGCTCCATGCCATCATCAGTTCATCCCAGTTTATGAGCTTGTTGGCTTCTTTGACATCTGCAGTCCCCAATGCCCCACTCAGAGGTCACACTTGATAGACGTTTGTAGGTGACTGAGTAGGTTTTTACAGAGGGTTTGCATTTGATGGGAGGCTTCCTTGGCTAAAATAAAAAAGAGTTGGAGAGTATCATCCTCAGACCCAGGTGAGCTGGGTCTGGCCATGGTCCTGCTCTTCAGAAAGCCTTTCTGGCCTTCTTTAGACTGAGCTCTTCCCCAGGAGACAAGGAGTTTTCAGGGGACAAAGGAACATGCTAGAGCCTGTACCCTGCCTTCTAGACCACGCAGTGGATACTGGAATCCTGGGATTCCTGCCCAACTGACCCCACCCCTGCTTCCAGGGCCAGTGCAGAACCTCCCATGGGTGACCTGCACAGCCAGTCCGGCCCCAGGGGTGGCTGTTTATGGGGGACTGGGGACAGGCTCACATGTGTGGGCTAGGCACACTCCTGTGCGAAGCTCCTTGTGGTGAGGACAGAGTTGGAGATGGAAAGTGAACGGAGGGTAGGGAGCTCCCCGCCCCTCACCACCATGTTCCACCATGGAATTCAGAGGACTCCAAGAATTCTGAGTTCGAATCTTGCTTTCCAGATTACTATGAAGATATATTCATCGAGGTAGGAGAGTAGATCATATTTTATTTAACTGCCTGTTAGCTTGATTTGTAACTCTTCCATATTTACACACGCAGTATGTGGCTCTGCATTTGTATGCTAGTCCTGGGCCCCACATTGTTAGGGGCAGGCCGAAAGCTGGAGACCCCATTGATCTCTGAGCTCCCCCCAACCCTGAGATCCATGGGGGTCTTGCTGACCTCCCAGACACCCTGCCCCCTCGCAGTCCAGCTGACTGTCTGACCCTTCTCTGTCTTCTTTCCCCAGGGTAGCTGCCGCCCGGGAGAGGCACCCTGGGCGCCCTGCTAGGGCGACGGCCCCCGCCCCACGGGCCGGGATCATGAAAGGCCTCGGTGACAATCGCCCCCGCCACCTCTCCGACAGCCTGGACCCACCCCACGAGCCCCTGTTCTCAGGGCCTGACCGCAACCCCTACCTGCTGTCGCCCACGGAGGCCTTTGCCCGCGAGGCTCGCTTCCCTGGGCAGAATGCTCTGCCGGGGGATGGCCTCTTCCCCCTCAACAACCAGCTGCCACCACCCAGCAGCACCTTCCCCCGCATCCACTACAACTCCCACTTCGAGGTGCCAGAGGAGAGCCCCTTCCCCAGCCATGCCCAGGCCACCAAGATCAACCGGCTGCCCGCCAACCTCCTGGACCAGTTTGAGAAACAGCTGCCCATCCACCGCGACGGCTTTAGCACGCTTCAGTTCCCCCGCGGGGAGCCCAAGGCCCGTGGCGAGAGCCCTGGCCGCATCCGCCACCTGGTCCACTCAGTCCAGAGGCTCTTCTTCACAAAGGCACCCTCACTGGAGGGCACAGCGGGCAAGGTTGGCGGTAATGGCAGCAAGAAAGGTGGCATGGAGGACGGCAAGGGCCGGAGGGCAAAGAGCAAGGAGCGGGCCAAGGCTGGGGAGCCCAAACGGCGCAGCCGCTCCAATATCTCGGGCTGGTGGAGCTCCGATGACAACTTGGACGGCGAGGGTGGAGCTTTCCGCAGCAGTGGCCCAGCCTCTGGGCTGATGACCCTGGGCCGCCAGGCCGAGCGCACCCAGCCACGCTACTTCATGCACGCCTACAATACCATCAGTGGGCACATGCTCAAAGCCACCAAGAACAACGCCACCGAGCTGACTGCCCCGCCACCCCCGCCCGCTCCCCCGGCTGCCTGCCCCAGCCTTGGGGTGGGCACTGACACCAACTACGTCAAGCGGGGCTCCTGGTCCACTCTGACCCTCAGCCATGCTCATGAGGTCTGCCAGAAGACCTCAGCCACCTTGGATAAGAGCCTGCTAAAGTCCAAATCCTGCCACCAGGGTCTAGCCTACCATTACCTGCAGGTGGGTCCCTGCCACGGTCAGGAGTGGGATGAGAGGTGTGGGGGAAGCACCTAGTTTGAGGCCCAGTTGTGCCACAGATGCATGTGGGAAGTTGCTTTACTCTGGGCCTCTGTTTACCTGGCTTAACACACCATTGCCCTGAGTTCTTGTCTATAAAATTCCAGAGACAGTGATATTGTGGGGGGATATTGATAGCTAGGATGTCTTTTATGTATTTAGGACCTTTGTGCTCTCAGTCCCCTTCTTTAGTTTAGAAACAACAGGGAGGAAGGAGGTGTGTGACCTGGCTCCCTCCCAAAATGGTATCATTTGGCCCGATCATGTGAAAATGCCCCAGGAACACCATGAGAGGGCAGCCCTGCAGGGGCTCATGCTGCCTTCTTGGGTGACCAAGACTGGGGGTGTGAGGGCAGGATAGGTTTGAAACAGGGAGGGACACGGCTGTGTTCCCAGGGACAGATGGAGGTAGGGGGAACAAACTAGCAATTCCTTTGGGAGGTAGAATGCCCAGGCCCTAATGATTGACTGGGAAGTCAGCTGGGGGGTTATGGGAAGGCTTGGGGAGGGGGATTCCTGAGGTGGGAGTCCCAGAGGGAGAGCCCTCTCTCTGCCAGGAGGTTGGCGGCTGACACTGAGGGCACCGAGAAGGATGTGGCACAGTGACAGGGAAGTGTGCATCCGGGCGTGTGGCGGGGAAAGGGAATGCTCTGAACCGTGAGACGTGTGTGCCGGGGCGTCCATGGGGATGTGTGCACCTAGTGAGGGTGGGCCCTCTGCATGTGTTGAGGGCAGGACACAGTGCAGTGGGACCTGGGGGGACATGTGTCTGCGGTGCCTGGTCCCTGGTGTGTCTGTGAGGAGGGGAGTGTCCACGAGGAGGTGTGGTGTGAAGGCGGTGTGCAGCAGAGGCGAGTATTCTCTGCGCATGCAGTGTACGTGCCGAGCTGGCTGCTGGTGTGTGGCCTTGGTGAGGTGGGTGTGTGGTGTGCTGGGATGATCTGCTGAGAGGGTGTGTGGGAAGGCTGTGCTTGCTCTCTGTGCATGCTGACATGCATACATGATGGGGCGGGTTCACTCTGTGCCTGAGCTGTGGTGCATATGCTGAGAAGTTACATATTCCTTGGCCATAGCTGAGCATCTCCTGTGCGCACGTGACTGTGAGCTAAGGGGACAGGGTGCCCACTGGCCTTGGGAGGCCGCGGAGGTCTGTTCACTGTCCCTTAGCCACAGAGGACCATGGGGTACCAGGGTCTGAGAGGACCTCAGAGCTGTCACCTCACTTGCCCTTATCACAGCCCCGTTCCACGGATGGGGTCCCTGAGGTTCCCATGGGAACACAGCCCTCTTTCCACCTCACGCGGCTACTGTCCCCGTGCAAGCCCCTCAGCTCACAACCTGTGTGATATAGGATGGTGATTGGCTGCCTGGCCCCACCTCCACGCTGCTGTGCCAGGACCCTGTGACCCTGCCCCTCGCCCCCATCCTAGGGGCCTCTCTCTGCAGGTGACTTCCCCTCCTCAGGCCTGGAGTTCTGTGTGGTGGGATAGTAGGCCTCCCTCTGAGATAGTGCAGGTGAGGCCATGGGGATGCAGGGGCGCTCAGCACAGTGGAAGTCGTATGGCCATACGGATCCGGGCCCTTTGCTGGGGCACATCCCAGCTGGGATCCACGGAGGCCTGGAGAGCGGCAGTGAAGCCCTAGCCAAGGCTGGCGCTGGCACCCAGGTATCCTCCTTCCCTGCCCAGGCCTCTGCCCTGCCGCCGGGTGAGTTCAGTGGCAGTAAGCCACGTGTGGCCCCTCTCCCGCACCATCCCCGCTGAGGCCTGCCCCCACCCCCAGGTGCCCGGCGGCGGCGGCGAATGGAGCACGGCGCTGCTGTCCCCGCGCGAGACGGACGCGGCGGCCGAGGGGCCCATCCCGTGCCGGCGCATGCGCAGCGGCAGCTACATCAAGGCCATGGGCGACGATAGTGACGAGTCCGGCGGCAGCCCCAAGCCCTCGCCCAAGACGGCGGCGCGGCGCCAGAGCTACCTGAGGGCCACGCAGCAATCGCTGGGAGAGCAAAGCAACCCCCGCAGGTGAGCGCGCAGCCCCGCCCCTAGAGCACCGCCCCCTAAGCAGGCCCCGCCCCTGCCCCGCCCCTGGGAAAGGCTCTGACGTCTAAGCCCCGCCCTGGGAGCGCTCCGCTCGCAGGTGAGTCTGGTCCCTGGCAGCCCGCCGCTGGGGTGAGTCCCTCCCATCAGGAAGCCCTGCCCACCAGCCGGTCCTGCCCCCCCTCAAGGAGACCCCGCCTCTTAAAGTGAGCCACGCCCCTAGTCGAATCCTGCCCCTGGGAGCGACGCCCCTTCGCGTGAGCCCCGCCCCCACGGGAGCGCTGAGGCTGGGAAAGCCGCTTCCCACACGTGCGAGCCCGGATCCCAGGCAAGCCTCGCCCCCTTAGGTGAAGCCCTCACAGGTCTGCCGGTCCCTGGGAACGTCTTCTTCGTGTTGCTTCCTCCCCTGCGGGTGAGCCGCGGCGGGGGTGCCCTGCCCCACGGATGCATCCCGCCCTCCAGCCTCAGAGCAGGGTGAACCCGCGCCCATAATGGCCCAGGTCCCCTAGGGGAACCCGCTCTCAGGTTAGTCTCGTCCCTGACAGCCTCGTCCTTAGGTTGGCCCACAGTTTGAAGAGGTGACCCCGGAGAGTACCGTCATTTGGTGAACCGCCCCATGAGCCCCGCCCACAGTTAAGTCCTGACCACGGGCGAGCCCCATCCTTTGGTAAACCCCGCCCATAAGGAGAACCTCTTTCCTGTGGCTGGCCCAGGTAAACCCTGCCCACAGGAGCCACATCCTCAGGTGAGTTCCACTCCCAAAAGGGGTCTGCCCCAGGGGATCCTCTTTTTCAGGCTAGAAGAGCCCTGCCCTTGGTGAGCCCATCACACATACCAGCGCTCTCCAAGGAAGGCCAGAGCCCCCTGCCCACCTTGCCTCTGACTGACCCCTATGCTGACTGCAAGACCTGGGGGAGGGGGGAAGGTCCGGAAATAAAAGAGAGAGAAACAGTCTTTGTCTGTTCCCCCTTTTTGGGAAGGAATTGAAGGAATGAGTCAAGGACTCAAGGGGGAGCACCCTGGGGGGACTGGAACAGAGAGAAGAGGCAGGGAGAGAGCAGTATACTAAGCAGCCCGGAGTCTAGTTGATGGGTGCAGGAGGCAGGGGAAAGAGCTCCAGGCTGGAATTCGGGACACAACTGGCCAGTCCCAGGTCTATCTCCTCCCCCGCCTCCCCGAGCCTCAGTCTCCCCATCTTTAAGTGACAAGCCAAGCTGGATGGTCTCTAAGACACCTTCCAGGCTTGAGATTCTAGGATTCTATGAATGATCAGTGAAAATTAAGGTAGGAGAGCTGAGCAGGGCTGGGCACAGGCCTCTAATGACAGGGAATCAATCATAATTGTAACACTAATAATAGTAACAACTGCTAACTATTAGCACTTGCCTCGTGCTGGGCACTGTGCCTACCTGAGTGCACTTTAATCTGCATTACTGAGTGCTTGCCCGGCAGGAAGGCACACACACAGTAATCCCCATTTTACAGGTGAGGTAATTGAGGCTTAGCAAGGTGTGACTCGCCCAAGGTCACTCAGGGAAGAACTGGATTCCAAACCAAGCCTTTCTGTGTCCATAACCTGAGCTGCTTCATCCTGAGAGCTGGGGTCAAGGAAGGCCCAGTATCAGGCAGATGTGAGAAAGATTGAGGAGGTCAGACCCTGGGGAGAAGGGGTGAATCTTTGGGGACCTGGTGAAGACCACCTAGCCATTGTACCAGAACTGAAGCCCTTGAGGCAGCCCTAGCCTGAGGCCAGTGACCTGCTCCTTCTGACCAGCCCCTGGGATTGCCCCAGACCTGCAGGGAGGAAGAGAAGGGGCTTCAAAATTGGGTTGGGCCAAGCTGGCCTTGGGCTTGAAACCATCAGATGTAAGCTGGTGCTGCCACCGTGTGGTTTGAGCAGACATGACAGTTGAAGTCCACCTCTACCCTTCTGTCTCCCCATAAAGTCAAGGCCTCCAAAAGCTGGGTGCTCCCCACCTCGTTCGTCACTCCCCGCCACTACCCAGGCTGACAGTGACTTCCATTTTCGCCTCTGCCACTGGATGGCCTTGGTCAGTCTTTGCCCCTCTGCGCCTCAGCTTCCCAGGCTGCACAATAGGTGGGCTGAGCCCCATCTACTCCCCGCCCCTCACCAGGAGTCTGGACCGCCTGGATTCAGTGGACATGCTGCTGCCCTCCAAATGTCCGAGCTGGGAGGAGGACTACAACCCTGTCAGTGACAGCCTCAACGACTCCAGCTGCATCAGCCAGGTGAGCATAGAGGGCAGGCGAGGTCCGTGGAGGGTACCCCAACCTTCTGCCCCTCAGCCCCTCAGCCCCTCAGCTCATTGATGCTGGCCCAGGAAAGGGAGTAACTGTCCAGGCCCAGCCCCTGTCAAGTAGTCCCAGGTGTCTGCACCGTCCTTTCATTTGGTCTTTGTTCCTGCCACTGCCAGTGTGTGTTGCTCTGCTCAGCCTCCCGCCCCTGGGCCCAGCTGCCCTCGGGAGAAAGGTTCCCTCCATCACCACCCCTAACACCCCCCATCCCTGCCACCAGCGTGATCCAGGCTCCCAGCTGCAGGCTTAGAGCCCTGAGGATGGAGAGCTAGAGACCTGGGTTCAAGTCTCAGTCTTATCACTGACAGCAGGAACCAAGAACAAGTCACCTTCCCTCCCTGAGCCTCAGTTTCCTAATTTACCTCAGGACGGTAATAATTCTTATTTCAAAGGGTCGTTGAGAGGAATAAATGAAATAAAGAATTGAATATGCTCAGCAAAGGGTAGCTAACTCTGTGGTTATTATTTTTTTACCCCTTACCACTCCCTTTCATTGTTCACTAATATTTCAATCAACTCAATTTATTTTAACATTTGTTCCCCCTATTATTTATTTATTTTTAATCCATATTTTTAAGTTCCTTTTTTTTTCCCTTTTGCATAGGCAGGCACCATAATCCATATTTTTTTTTACTCATCTGTCAATATCGTAGATGAAAGGAGCATCAGACACAAGGTTTTCACACTCACACGGGCACACTGCAAAAGCTGTATTGTTATACATTCATCTTCAAGAAACATGGCTACTGGAACACAGCTCTACAGTTTCAGGCACTTCCCTCTAGCCTTTCTAATACACCTTAATTTAAAAGGGGGTATCTGCGTAAGAATAACCTCCAGGATAACCTCTCAACTCTGTTTGAAATCTCTCAGCCACTGACACTTTATTTTGTCTCATTTCTCCTTCTATGGTTATTATTATCTTGCTGTGTGACCCCAGACAAGTTGCTTCTCCACTCTGACTCTCTACATTCCACCTATTCAGTGGAAAGTTGAGCTCCCGGGTCCCAGCTAGCTCTGCTACAAACAGCAATAAGTACTCCATGTGGCACTTTTAATTTACATGCTACTCTCTCAACTCTCAGCTCCTTGAACCCTCACAGCCACCCCCAAAGGGCCTTATTATCCATATGCCCATTTCACCTATGAGGAAACTGAGGCTCAGAAAGTTACAGTCATGTAGCTAGGAGGAGGCAAAGCTGAGCAAGGGATGGGGACTTTCAGACCCCAGACCTGGTTCCCAGCCCCTGCCTTGTGCTTGTACTTTAGGGTTTGCAAAGGGAGACCAGCCATGGCTCGAGGGCACCCCCCATGGTGTGCATGGGAAGATGAGACCCAGAGAGGGCAGATGCCTGCCTGTAGAAGCACAGTGAAGCAATGGTGCAGCTGGGTGCAGACCAGCCTCCTCTCTAGGCAGAAACAGGCCTCCAGCCCCGCTGTGTGCAGGGCTGGGGTCAGGGCTAATGGGAAGGCATTGGGGCCCTGCCTCCTCCTGCCCCATTGTACCTGGCCTGGCCAAGCCCTCTCCAGCCCCACCCCCACCCCCAGCACTGTCATTCCCAGACTCTCAGAAGACCAACCTCAGACATGGGGAGGGGTAGAGCACCCCAGCCCACGGGACCCTCTGCCCCTGCCACCCTCATCCAGACCCTACCAAGTACCGCCAAATAGCTGTCCTGGCTTCCATGCCTGCCACCTCCAATCCGTTCTTAGCGGCCAGAGGGAGTTTGTAAAAGAAGTAAGTCAGATCATGCCACACCCCTGCTCCAAACCCCCCCCACCCCATGGCTCCCATCTCACCTGGAGTGAAAGCCAGAGTCCTCACTCGGCCCTGGGGGCACTGCAGGATCCGGGACTGCCTCTCTTCCGGCCCTAATTTCCTCCTTCTCGGTCAGTCCCCAGGCGTCAGCCACACCTGCCCCCTGTGTGCTGCACCCCAGCCACCACCTCACTCCTGCTTCAGGGCACTGCCCTTACTGTGCCCTCTGCCAGGAGCTCTCTTCTCTCAAATCTTTGTACAGCTGGCTCCTTCTCAGGTTTTAGGTCTTGGCTCAAATGTCACCTCCTCAGAGAGCCTTCCCTGACTGCTCCGTCTAAAGTAGCCCCCCAGGCACAGTTCCCTTACCTGCTTTATTTTCTTGACAGCACGAATTGCTACCTGGAATTATATTTATGTGTGTGTTTAACATCTGTCTCCTTCTTAAGACTGAGCTCTCTGCGAGCAGGGACCTTCTTGGCCTGCTTCCCACAGTGTCCCCAGCTCCTGGCCCAGGGAAGGTGCTCTCGAGGTGTCTTGTGTGGGCACATCCCTCGTGACCCTCCACCCTGTGTTCTCTCATCTCAGGCTCCTTGTCTCTGACTGTCTCCTGCTTTCTCTCCCTGGCCTATCTCCCCTACTCCACATTCTGCTGAGTCTCTCTAGTCTGTCTCTGCCTCTGTGTTTCTGTCTCTGTCTCACACACCCCATATTCCTCCTCTGCCTGGTCCTGGCAACTGGAACAGTTTTGCTCTTTAACAACAGAAGAACGACTTATTGATTCAGCCAAGTTGGGGACCCCAGGAGGTTTCTCCCACCACCCTTTGCAAAGCCCCAGCTCATTCCCCCCAGGGCCCTCTGCTTATCCCTTCCCCGAACTCATACCCCAAGAAATTCAAACTGACCTGAGCCACATATGAGGCCCCAGTGTCAGAGTCATTCCAGCCCTGGTGGTATCTCTAAGGCCTGGAGTCCTGCCAGAGGCACCCCATCCTACAGGTTCTGGACTGCTTAGCCCCACCCTTTCTGGGGGAGAGAAGACTCTGGGCTCTGCTCCTAATCTGTAATTCCCAGTGTGTTGCCTGCCCAGGTTAAAGGTGGCAGACAGGACATCCATGGCCCCAGGGTCAGGCCAGAGAATGACTTGTAAACATCACGTTATAAGTACTTAGCAGTACCCAGCCGTAGAAGGAATGAGTCTCCTGTTCCTGGAGGAAGCCAAGTGAGACATCTTAGCATCTGGGTCTCAGCCAGTCAGGGGAGAAGACTAGACCAGCCAACTTCAAGTCTCTTGCAGCCAAGCCTGAATACCCCACCCCATTCCCCAGCCCTGGTTTCCCCATAACCCTCCCCCTCTCTTTCCTGCAGATTTTTGGACAGGCCTCCCTGATCCCCCAGTTGTTTGGCCATGAGCAGCAGGTCAGTATATCTGCCATTCTCTCCTACCCCCAAACCCTAGAGTCCAGGGCTGCCTTTCGGTCCCGGCATCTGACTGGTCCTGGCCCCAAGTCCATGTGGTGCAGGAGCCACACCAGTGAGGACAGAGTCGAAGCTCACATGGGTGCCCTGACCCTCCACTCCCTACCCGTCACTTCACTTCTCCCTTCTGCTTCAGTTTCCTCTTTCCAAAAATGGGAAAGAACGAGCCAGTTTCTGTGGATGGGGCAAGAAATGACCCCAGGATAATGGAAGGCATTCCTGAAACTCTGGCTCCCTTCCTCCTCTCCTCCCCAAAGCCTGGCCCAGGCCTGGGGAGACCGTTTCATTTGGCCCGGCCTGGGGAGACCGTTTCATATTGGCCTCCAGGTTCCAGCCCCCAGATATCCTTTCTCGGGTCCCAGCAGGGCCTTGAAGGATATTGGGGTGTTGGAGTGAATGCAGAAAGTGTTTTACAAAAGATGGTGGGGGTGGTGCCAGTCCTCACACACACACCCCGCATACCCATCCGGCCCCTGGAAGTGCCCCCCGGAAGTGCCCCCCTCCCCCCGCCCCCCGGGACCCAAGAACAGAAAGAGGGACAGGAAAGGTGCTCTGAACCCCTCATCATAGCCAAGCGTAGGTTAGGGACTTGCTGCAGGCCCCATGTCCCTCACAGACAAAACCAGGACCCACGTCTCCTGATCCCAGCTGCAGATGCCTTGTGCCCCCTCCCGCATGTCACAGTTCCTTTTGAACACAGCATTTGAGAAGGGCTTTGGGGTGCCCCCATTGGGCCAGGAGGCAAGGATTTATAACCAGCATTTATAAATCTTCACACTCATTCCACAGAGCTGCCTGTAATAACAGGTACAGTTTACCAGGCACTTACTCTCCCAGAGACTGTTCTAAGCACCTGATATGAGTAATTTCATTTAATCTTTCAACAACCCTATGAGATTAATTAGTCCCATTTTATAGGTGGGGAAAGTAAGGCTCATAGTGACTTGCCCAAGTTCATATTGCAAGGAAATGGTGGACAGATGCAATCCCAAAGCAAGCCCTCATTGCCTTTGGCAGTCACAAGGGCCTCTCAATATGCTTCAGGTTCCAGCTTTGGAGGATAAACACCAGCACTTTAATGTCTCCCCACTAAGTGAACTTGGGGTATGCCAGACAGCCTATCTGTTAATTTTTCAGTGGGATAGAAATGTTCTATAATCTGTTCTGTCCAGTAAGATAGCCACTAGACACATGTGGCTAAGTGACAAGTGAGATGCAGCTAGTGTGACTGAGGAACAGAATTTTCATATAATTTTAATTGAAACCCAAATAGCTATATGTGGCAAAGTGGCTACCATCTTAGATAGCACAGATTTAAACCTTTCCAAACAAGCCATGTAGTTATTTTACCAAATACACAGGCATTTCATTTAAGTGAGGAGAAGCTGGCTCAGAGAGGACAATGATGGCCTGAAGTCACACAGCCAAGTCAGGGGCAGAGCTGGCCCCCAATACTGGCTCCATGTTTTCCACACATGGCACTCAGTCCATTTGTGCCCGCCACCCCCAGCCCAGGTGTTCCCCCACCGGACCTCCACCCAGTGTCCTATTTAGCCAGCTAACACCCCAGCTTATATCTTGTGGTTCCCAGTTACCAATATAGCCTGAGGCATGGGTCAGACAACCCTTCCAGAACCCTTGGAGAGTATGTATGGTGAAGAGTGAAACAGAAGCAGTCAGGCCCCTGCTTACACACCCAACGGCAGATTTGGAGGCTCCTACACTCTGCTCATCTAGAGGGACACTTGGAAATCATCTAGATAAAGTTGAACTAGATGCCAGATGGCAAATAGCACACTTACCACCACTTTCCATACTGCCCGTGGCAGGCATCACTAATCAATCCTCACTGCCACAACCCTCATTCTAGTCTTATCTTCTCTCACCAGACTAGTACATCAGATTCATATCTGGCCTCTGGCTTCCATTCCAGACTCTCACCGACATCCTGTATCCCAGTGCTGGAGTCATCTTCCTTAAACACACATTAATAGTGCTGGTCCTGCCACTCCCTCACTGGGTGCCCCGGCCAAGTGTCTTCCTCCCACTAGCCCTCAGTTTCCTCACTTGTAAATTGAAGGACTGGACGATAAGATGGTAAATATTAGCACACCTGCTGCCACCCCCACTCCAACATTCAAGGCAGGGTGATGGAAAAATCAAGGCCTGGATGGGTGAGATGACTTGCCCAAGCTAAGGCTGTTCATTACTTAAGAGCTCCAAGTGCTCTGAGTAAGATGGGGGAAGGAGCTGAAGGGAAGCGCCACATCCTCTACTGGCCCTGCAGCTGAGCTGACCACCAGGTGCCCCTTATCTCCAGGATGGGGCAAAGCTGGCCCCTGACACTTGCCTTTGCCCGGACAGGTACGGGAGGCAGATCTGAGTGACCAGTATGAGGTGGCCTGCGAGTCAGCTTGCAGCGAAGCGGAGTCGGCAGCAGCAGAGGCTCTTGAACTGCCGCTGCCCAGCTACTTCCGCTCCCGCAGCCACAGCTACCTGCGTGCCATCCAGGCGGGCTGCTCGCAGGAGGAGGACAGTGTCTCCCTGCAGTCCCTCTCCCCGCCGCCCAGCACCGGCAGCCTCAGCAACAGCCGCACGCTTCCGAGTGAGTCCAGCAATAGGGGCAGGGAGTGCCTGCGAGGGAACCCAGGGACCAGCCTGTGGGGAATGATGGGGAGAAATCCATGGTGGGCTGGCCAGGAGTGGAAGGATGGTTGGGAACAAAAGTTGGAGGCCTTGGGGCTGAACTGCCTTGGGGCCCAACTGGGCTTGGGGTGAACTGGAGCTCAAATGGGGTTGTAGAGGCAGATGCCACCACTAGGGGGGTTGAAAAAAGCTGGAGGTCGTGGGTACTTGGTTGACCCTCACTCTCTTGAGCGGGTCTAGCTCCTTGGCTTAGAGCAGCCACCTGCCAGTGTGCAAGATTCCCTGAAGCCTTACCTACCTGCTTGGTTCTGGTAGCCAAGCGTGTAGGGAAGGACTATAGGGTGATAGAGCCTGCAGGAGAGAGGACGAGATTTGCACTGAGCCTTCTCAAAAGGATGTTTCCAAGTTTCACTCTTACCCCAAATCAGGGATAACCTACCTTTCCTGATTCTTGATCTATAGCTTCTGAAGATAACTCACCTCTGAGCAAAGAGAAAAAAAGGGACTCTGCATCACTGAGCAAGTCATGAAATGATAAACAGAAAATCAAGGCCAAGGGAAAACATAGCATAATTTCTGATTTAGAAAAGAGAGTTTTGGGCTTACTCTGGCAGCTGGCTCTCTTCTCTGATCCTCACTTTCCCTGTCTCTAATTGAGGACATTAGTGGTGGTGTGTATGCTGTTTGCCGTCCTGCATCTAGTTCACCTTCATCTGGATGGTTTCTGAGTGTCCCTCTAGATGACCAGTGCTCTTGAGGAGGTGAAGCAAGACTGTCCTTAGGGAGAGTTTAGCCAGGGCCGCCCACATGGTAGGAGTTTGACAAATGCTCACTGTTATTACTGGTTCTCTGATTTGACTTTGAGCTTCCTGGCAACAAGAGCAATAAAGGTGACTGGAATTGGATTGTTGTAGGAAGAGAGATGACTATTTCAAGAACTCAGGTGGTGTTTGATGTTAGCAAACCTGAATCAGTACACAGGTAGCTGGCTCACTGACTAAATAAACTGGTCTTTGCAGGGGGCACAACAAGAAATAATTTCATCTATCCTGTCGTCTCTTGAATTCACTCTGATATTTCTGTCCTGTTCCTGGCACAGCTTCCTGAGCTTTTCTGGTCACTTTCAGACCTTAAGGAAGTCTCATTTTCAGGTATTGAGTACAATCTAATCTAATTTCAAAAATTCCATCTAATTTTCCTCAAGTCTCACCCACCTGCAGCTAGGATTGGACTCAGGCTGGAAGCCCACAGCAGGAAGCTGGGCAGACTCCATTTCTTCCCCATTCCTTGCTCACCAGCAGTTGTTTCTGGTTCCTCCAGGTGGAAGGATAAGGTAACTGGTGCAGGTGTTGGCTGGCATCAAGACTCTGTGTGACCAGCTCTTTCTCCAATGGTGCTTTTGGGGTTTCTCCCACCCTGCAGGAACCACGCGGTGCCTTGTTTCCTGGTGTAGGCAATCCCCTCCAGCCTACTGCTTCATATTCCCCCCAACTTCTGCATCCATCAGTCCCCTCCACCACACTCAGGTTCCTTTTGCTAGAGGCCCTGGTTTTGCAAGGCAGACATCTTATGCAAAACCTTCTGAAGAAATCTCAAGCCCCACTTTATTCCTTGGCTCCCACTTAACCCATGTGAAAACAAGGGCCTTCACCTCACTGAACTCTGAAATTATGGCTAGTCCACTAAAACCTTCCTTCTGAACTGCTGGAAGTTCAGAACTGCCAACTTCTCCATGTTAGAGATCTCCAAATAGGAGCTGAAACCTCTAAATCCAGGGGAGCACTCTACTACAGTTTCAAGGGAACCTCAGGTGAAAGATCAGAATCTTTACTCCTCACACTCCGTGAGAAGTTCTCTAGGCACGAGGTAGGCCTGGGAGGACATATCACACACACACCCCAGCAATTCTCTTCAAATAAACTCTCATTTGCCAATCTCCCCCAACCCCAATCACTCGTGTAGGAGCTGAAGAAAGATGATGAGCAACATGCCCACAACAGTTTGTATCCCTGTATTGGTCAGTTATTGCCACAATAATGCTGCATAACAAATAATTACACAATCAGTGCAATACAATTAAGATGTATTTCTTGCTTCCAAGTTTGGGGCAGCTGCAGCAGCTCCGCTGCACACGTCTCTCATCCTCCTCCTGGGACCAAACTGTCCTTCTAGGATCAGTGGCCTAGCCACGGCATCTTCTCATGCTAACGGAAGAAGCATAAGAGACCGCTCCTAGCTAAACAAGCACATTTCTGGGCCCCTTACTGTTATAAATCTACTAGCTTCCTGTTGACATGGTTGACGTTTGCAGGTTTCACTCATACCACAAATTTCACTCATAACCTACCTCTCCTGATTCTTGCTCTACATCCTCTGAAGATAACCTACCTTTGATCAGAGAAAAAAAAGGGACCCTGCAAGGGGACGAAGAAGTACCTCCCACCTTTTTGTGTAAGAGACTGTATTTATACAGCAAAATGTGTGAATACAGGGAGGGGCAAAGTATCAGGGTCAATAATTCAGTATTCTATAGTCTATTTTCTTGACCACATTTTTTCACATCCCTCCCTCATATAAAATATGGTCATTGTCAAGACTGCCCAAAAGTTTTGTCCAGTTGTGGCATCTTGATCTCTTTTGTTCTATGTCAAGTCTAAATGCAGATTCTGCTGATTAAGAGACCTATGAACTAAAAAGACAATCTTTCTCCCCTGCATTACACACACACACAAACCGGCATCCATTAGTGAAAGAGGGACATGATAACTGCAATCCACACTCCCACTCATGAAGGGGAAGAATAGAGATACTATTGATTTGTGGCAATTGTGAAATCCTTCTTCGTAAATGCTGAGTAAATTGTTGAGCACATATTCTGGGATTTGGAATGTCCCTTGATTAGGCCCAAATTCTATTTGTTGGGCTTGATTCCCCAATCCACTATTCTCCACTCTTGGCTCTGCTCTGGAAAAGACCTTCCTTTTCCACCAGCCTGTTTGGTCACTTCTTAAGAATTGCCCTTTGGGCAATTGAACACCTTTTTTGGCCTGCTTCCTTCCAGAAGAAAATTAGGGGCCCAGATGTCTTTTTACTTCTTGAACGGTCTCAATATCCTCAGGCAAGGCTGATGATACTTTTGCCAATACACCTACCTCAAACACTCTTAAGGGTTTTCTATATATTTGATTCCACTTAACTCCATGTGCCAAAAGCCACATCCACAATTATTTTTGCAACAGACCTCTCTCTCTAGACTTAATTTTGACACTCTGGGTATATCAGGTTTCTGTGTGACCATGCCCTTAAGTGCTCTGCAAGTCCTTTGACTGGCTGAGAGGATCTACTAGATGGCACCTTATTATTTTTACAATGTTAATAAAATGGGTTACTGCATCCTTGATTTAATCTAGTCTCCCATGTTGAATCTTAAACTGGCTGTGACCTTGGTTTGAGCTTTGTCCCTAGACTGTATCTTAGAGAATCCTTTACTGGATGGAAAGGCTAGAGATAATGGATTTTCCAAAAGTTCCAACACAGCAAGCTCTCTGTATTCCTCCTAACACTCCCTACAAACTGGCTACTTCTTTTATATGTTTCTCTCTTTCTTGTAAGTCCTTATCAGATGCAGCTAAAAGGAGCCAGCTCTGGCTTTCAACATTCCGCCCGGAAATTATCTTGCCCAGATCCATTTGCTTTCTTCAAGTTACTGTAGATGACGGTAGATAACGTGAGTTGCCCTTTTTCAAGCTTCCTGCAAAAGTTGACTCAGGGCTCTCCACTTGGTCCCAGAGCCAATGCCAATGATTTTAGGCTTTTTGTTGAAACCAACACACCTCTCTCTTTGTATCAATTTCTCTGTCAGTCAACTTTTCCTTTTTTGGTGGGGGGGGGGACGGCAGGGGAAGTGTATGGGCCATTGACCCCAAGTCTCCTGCATGGCAGGTAGGATTCTACAACTGAACCACCCATGCACCCTTCTATCAGTCAACTTTTAACATAATAATGCTGGATAACAAACAAGTACATACTTTCAGTGGCACAAAATAATAAGCATTTGTTCTCACTCCCAAGGGTTTTTCAGGTCGGCTGGGGTGGCTTTGCTCTGTGTGTCATACATCCTCTTCTTGGGGCCACAGGGTCCTCCTGGGATCCGTTGTCTAGCCAGGGCATGTTTTCCTCACAGTGGTGGCAGAAGTTCAAAAGGGAAGTCCCACCGTGCAAGCACATTTCAAGTCCCTGTTAACATCCAGTTGTTCAAAGCAAGTCATATGACTAAGTTCAAAGTCAAGGTCCAGGAAAAGACACTCCACCTTTTGTAGGAGAAACTGCAGTTGGGTAGCAAAGGGCATGAATACAGGGAGGGATTGAGAATCAAGGCCAACAGTTCAGTCGATCACAGCCCCCTACTCCCAGCCATCCCACATGAATGATCCATCATCGGGCTTTAAATGTAAGGAGCCAGGCTGCAGTTATCTTCAGGGTAAGAACCTCAGCCCAATCCAAGACACTCAGGAAAGTATTGTGTAGCAGCATCTCACACACACCCAGATGTGTGTACATGTGCACCTACTTAGAGACACATAAAAG
>PVIY010018184.1:0-48038 GCA_004026745.1 Myrmecophaga tridactyla | reverse complement strand
CTGTTCTTTGACATTCAGTTCAGCTTATTCTAGAACTATAGCATAGGTTCTGTTTAACATCAGAATTTTTCCATTCTTGTTTTTCTGTTTCTTGTCCTCCCCATATGGGACCTGTATTTTTTCTGAGCCTCCTCCAATAATATAGACCCCAGTCAGATTTTTTCCAGACTGGACTGGGCTCCTCTCAGGAGGAAAGATGGCCTGCATCAATTTTCCCTGAGGGTGAGACCCAGCAGGCTTGATAGACTAGAGTCTGTCTATCTAGACAGACTAGATAGATTATGTGGGTTTCCTATCCTGCTGAGTATATGGTGCTTGTTTGCCTGTGGCTTCCCACCAGGGAAGCTTCCCACCAGACACCACTTGTGTCTTCAAAGAGCATGGAGCCCATTCTCTGGGAATCAGGGAGAGTCTGATCACCATCACACTGTTCTGAGGGGATTGACATTGTGCCATGGAGTTTTCAGAGAGTCTGGTCACCACCCCAATGCTTGAGGATGGTGGGGCCCAGAGATCAGCTGCCACCTCATGCTTGAAGAGGGTGGAGTTCAGAATTTCTCCATCACCCCTATGTTTGGAAACATTGGAGTCTTCACCCCATTGTTTGGAGAAAGCATGACCATTTGTGAAACACTTGGAAAGTGTGGGGCTACTGTTCCATCAGGACTTGAGGAAAAGGCATCCTTCTATAGATGCCTTTCAGACCTTGAAGTCTATGGAGTATACCCTGCAGGGTTTCACAACTCTTAGCAATCTTTGACCCATGTTTTCCTTCCAAGTACTCCCTATGGCAATGGGAACATTTACTTTATGACTGCCTCTCTTTGTATATAGGAAAGAGAAAACTTGTTCTAAGTTTTTCAGGTCCACAGCTGGAAGGGAATTTTGCCTCAGGAGAGTTCACACATTGTAACTGATTTTGATGAGACTTTGTATTTAATATTAGTTCTGACATGATTTAAAACTTTTGCACTATTATAGTGGAATGAATTTATTTTTCATTTTGAAAGAACAAGTCTTTATACTGTTCAGAGGATGAAGTGTAATGGTTTGAAGCATATGTATCCTGGAAGATCATGCTTTACTTTTTTAATATTTTTATTGTATAATATAACAGATATACAAAGCAAAGAAAGAAAAGCAATAGTTTTGAAAGCACTCTTCCATGAGTAGTTACAGGACAGTTTCCACAGTTTGTCATGGGCTACCATACGATCATTTCAGATTTTTCCTCCTAGCTGCTCAAGAACATAGGAGGTTAAAAAGAATAAATATTTTATTTATCATCACAATCTAGTTTTTTTTTCTTTTTTGTGAAACATGACATATATAAAAAAACCCAATAAATTTCAAAGCACAACACAGCAATTAGTTGTTGAACAGATTTCAGATTTTGGTATGGGTTACAATTTCACAATTTTAGGTTTTTACTTCTAATGGTCCTAAGATACTGGAGG
The DNA here is from genome assembly GCA_004026745.1 of Myrmecophaga tridactyla. Classification (NCBI taxonomy): domain Eukaryota; kingdom Metazoa; phylum Chordata; class Mammalia; order Pilosa; family Myrmecophagidae; genus Myrmecophaga; species Myrmecophaga tridactyla. The sequence goes on along the minus strand of PVIY010018184.1, from coordinate 46,581 downwards.
CTAAAAGAAATATCAATTTAATGATTCAGCAATCATAACCATTTGTTAAACCCTACCTTCTCTGTATAACTCCACCATCACTTTTGATCTTTCTGTTCCACTCTTTAGGGTATTTGCGCTATGGCCATTCTAACTTTTTCATGTTGGAAGAGGCAGTCAATAATACAAGATAGGGAGATGGAACAATCTGATGTACTGGAGAGGCTGGACCCTCTAAGTTTCAGGATTTATATGGTCCAGGATCCCATCTGGAGGTTGTAGGTTTCTTGAAAGTTATCCTAGTGCATACAACCTTTGTAGAATCTGACATATTGCCCTAGGCATGCTTTAGGATTGGCTGGAATGGTTTTGATTGGGGGTTGACAAATTATGATATGTAGTAATGTCTAACAGAAGCTTGCATGAGTGACCTCCAGAGTAGCTTCTCAACTCTATTTGAACTCTCTCAGCCACTGATACTTTATTAGTTTAACTTCTTTTCCCTCTTTTGGTAAGGATGAAATTGTTGATCCCATAGTGCCAGGGCCAGACTCATTCCTGGGAGTCATGTCCCACACCACCAGGGAGACTTTCACCCCTGGAGGTCATGTCCCATATAGGGGGAGGACAATGATTTCACTTGTAGAATTGGACTTAGAGAGAGTGAGGCCACAGAATATCATGCTTTTAAAGCTAATCCATTCCTATGGGTGTAGACCTATTGTGGCTGTGGACTTTTTGATTAGGTTATTTCAGTTGAAGCATGCCCCAGGTGGGTCTAAATCATTCTTTATGGAGTCTTTATAAGAAGTTGAAATTCAGAAAGAAACATATAGAAGACAATGAAAAAGACACAGAAGCTCAGAAAGAAAGTCACAGATCAATAAGCCAAAAGCTTAAAGTAATGAACCAGAAAAAAGAACCAGCAGAAACCACAATATAACCTGCTATATGACAGAGGATTGGCAGATCACCTGTTGATGGCTTGATTTGGACATTTTCATGGCCTCAGGACTGTATACTTGTAAACTGACAGATCACCATTTTTAAAAATCAGCCCATATCTAGTATTTTGCATTTCAGCAGCTTTAGTGAATTAAAACAATCTGAAAAGAGGAAAGATCTCCTGCATCAAGTTCCTACATCAAGAAAAAAATAGAGCAAAACAAACAGAAGGAAGTAAATAATAAATATAAAAACAGATATTGAGATATTGAAATAAGATGAAGAAAATAATGAATTAAAGAGCTGGATCTTGAAAAGATTACCAGGGCTTCTGTAACAAAGTATCACAGACTAGTTTACTTAAACACAAATTTATTATCTCACACTTCTGGAAGGCAGAAGGCTAAATCAAGTTGTCATAAGGACCAAGCCTCTTCTAAAGTTCATTGGGCACTGGCAGTGGCTGTGAATCCATGACATTTCTTCACTGTGGCTTAACTTAATCTCTTCTTCTATTTTAAGGCCATCTATCTCCCTCTGTAGTTCTCCTAGTACTATATCAAAATTTACTCTGCTTATAAGGATTATGGTTATATTGGATTAGGGCCTACCTTAATCCAGTTTGACTTCATCTTAATTAATAACATCTTCAAAATCCTATTTACAACTATGATCACATTCATGGTTCCAGGGGAACTTGAGCATGTCTGTTTGAGGGACACAATTCAACCCTCAGCAACAATCCCTATCAAGATTAACAGAGAAAAAAGAGAAGAAACAAATTATCAGTAGCAGTACTATAACAGGGAATATCATTGCAGATCCTGAAGAAATTAAAATGATAATAAGGGAATATTGTGATCAAATCTACACAAAAATTTTACTACTTCGATAAAGTAGAATAATTCCTTGAAAACAGATACTACCACAACTCACTCATTATGAAATAGATCATTTAAATATAGCTACAATCATTATAATAATTGAATTTGCAATTTAAAAAAACCCAAATCAGAAGTCTTCTGGTTCACATGGTATAACTGGATAATACTATTATATAAACTTCAAATAATTAAAAGAAAAGAAAAGAACTCTTCACAACACTGAAGATGAGCGTTATGTGGCCAGTGTTATCCTTATATGAAATCCAGGCAGATAATAGAATAAAGATTACCAATCTATGTCCTTAACAAGCGTAGACACAAAACTCTTTAAGAAACTGTTAACATATATAATTCAGCAATGTAGAGAAAGATAAACTTCCAGGGAAGATGGCAGAGTAGGGAGTGCCAGAAATCACTTATCCAAAACAGCTAGGGTACAGGTAGTAACACATTTAATCAAATTTTCTGGGGCTCCAGAGACCAAAGGAGCACTCTGCATCATCCAGGAAGACTGGGACAAAAAGGCTGAGAAACTGGGTTAAAGAACTCTGAGTAGCTCACTCTGCAGCAGCTATTGGTGCACATTCCCCACTCTAGAGTTGGGCTCTCCCTGGGTACAGTCCCTGGCTCTATGCTATAGAAGGAAAGGTCTGTGGAAGTTCTCTTCTTTAAGAGTGGAGAGCACTGATCACAGCTTTTGGCTGGTGAATTTGAAACTCCAGATCTCCCCTTTAGGTAGTCATTTCATCCTACCCCAGAAAGAGACAGCCATGGCCATTGTTTTAACTCTACCCATGGCAGGCATAGGTGGTGCAGGGTATCATCTTCTGGGCAGGCCAGGAAGGTGCAGCTTATGGGAGCCATTAAAAAGGATCTTGGCATCTTTCCTGATGTCTCCCCAGGGCTCTTTGGAGTGGGTCTGCACCACCTTCATAGGTCCCTGACCCTGTTTTGGCTGGGAAATACTGAATTGTGAAAGTCCTCTCTGAGGTAACCATCCTCCCAGAATTTTTTCTTTTAGTTAAAAGCAACTTGAGGCACTGAAAGGAATATTAAAAATATATAGAGGAAAAATAAAAACAAACAGAACATATAAAAATTCCCAGAGAAGGAAAAGAAGAAAGGAAAGTTTCTCCTAGATGTGAAAATATTGCACAAATAGTGCAATCCTAAAAATTGAACCACATATCCAGGACAAAAATCAGATGAAAAAGGCCTGAAAAATCTGATCAGCTGACAGTAAGTAATTCTAAGGTTCTAGAACAAGTTGAATCAAGTGTCAGAGAACAGCGTTAATGCAAAGCCAATCAAAATAAAACCCTAGGTGAGAGAGAGAAACTGACTTTCAGAGTAAACACATTGAGATATTCAGATACCTAGGCATCAGCAAAAAATAAAAGGGGGGGGAAGCCAAACTAAGAAACAGGAAGATATGGCCCAGTCAAAGGAACAAATTAAAACTTTGGGGGAGACACAGAATTTGGAACAACAAATCAAAAATTCTCAAGTATGTCTCCTAAACCAACTCAAAGAGATGAAATATAGTTAAAGAAATGAATGATATTAAGAAGACACTGGATGAACATAAATAAGAATTTGATGTTATTGACAAGGTGATGTAACACATCCCCGGATGACTACCTCAAAGATTCAGCAAATAAAAGGACAAATCCTTGTATTAACTCAAATTGGATAATAAATTTAAATATAAAATATAAAACTATAAGTCTTATACAATAAAAGCTGAGTGAAAATCTTCAGGATCTGGAATTTGGTAAAAAGTTCTTAGACATTATACCAAAACTACAGTCCATAAAAGAAAAAAAATCAGTATATTGAACTTCATCAAAATTAAAAACTAAAAACTAGAATACATAAAATGTCATCATTTAAGAGTAAATAAGTAAACTAATTAGTAATTTTTGAGTGGATATGAAGGGATATTTCACTAAAAAGAATATAAAGATCACAAATAAACCCATTAACAGTTGTTCAACAAGACTAGCCATTAGACAATCCAAATTAATACTATATAGAGATTTCATTAAGTATCTTTTGTACTGTTAAAATAAAAAGCAATGTCAATAGTATATGTATGCAAGAATGTAGAGACTCTGGGTCTCTCACACAATGCTTGTGGCAATGTAAAATGGTACAGCCAAGTTGGAAAATATTTATCAGTTTCATAGCAGTTTTATTCATAATAGCTAAAATCTTGAAAGAATCCCTCAATTAGTAAATGGTGAAACAAACTGCTTCATCCATACTGTGGAATACTAATAAGCAGAAAATAGTAATGTTATTTTGATATATGCAGCAATCTGGATGGCTCTCAAGGGCAAGATGATGAGTGAAAGAAAGCAGTTTCAAATGGCAATATGTTTCCATTTATATAACATTCTCAAAATTGCAAAATTATGGGTATGGAAAACAGATAATTCATTGCCAAGGCTTATTCATGGTGGAGTGAATGAGCAGGGTAAATGTAGGGTAAAATAAGTGGAATCTTGTGGTGGTAGAATATGTCTGTATCTTGATTATGGTGATGGTTACATGAATTTACACATGCTATAAAATTGCACAGGAGTATAAAGGCACATTTATAAGTGACAATTTCCTGGTTTTGATATTGTACAATAATTATGAAAATTGTAACTTTGGGGGAAAATTGGGTAAATGATACAAAATAATTCTATGTAATACTTTTATAAGTTTCTGTGAATTTAAATTATTAATTTTCTACAAAGTGTGCAAAAGACTTGAGCAAAGACTTCAACAAAGTGAGTAGCCTATATAGAAGATAAATAAGTATATGAAAAGACCATTGTTATCAATAGCTAATAAGAACATGCAAATCAAAATAACGATGACATACCCCTACATGCATATTAGAATGAACAAGATATAGAGAAGCTGGAACTCTAATATGTGGCTGGCTGGTATTCAAATGGTACAGATATCGAATGTCGTTTGGGATTTACTTATGACTATTTTTTTTTATGGGCAGGCACTGGGTGTCAAATCCGGACCTCCAGCAGTTGAGAATGCTGCCTGCTGAGCCACTGGCCCACCCGGGATTTACTTATGAAGTTAAACATACAATCACCATGTGATATGGAAATAATACTCCTGAGTCCTTACCTTAGATAAATGAAAGTATATGTTCACAGAAAAATATATAGGTGGACATTTATAGAGACTGTATTATTTTCATCCAAACATGTTAACAACCGAAATGGCTTCAAAGAGTGAATAAACTGTAGTATGTCCATACAATGGAATACTAATCAGAGATAAAAGCAAAAATCTTTTGATGTACACAGTAACTTTGAAGAATTTCAAAGGCAATAGGTTGAAAAAAGAAGCCAATTTCAAAAGTTTAAATATTGCATGCTTCATTTATATGGAAATCTCAAAAGAAAAACCTATTGGCATGGAGAAAAGATCAATGGTTTCCAAGGACTAGTATTGGGGTGAGGGTGGGACTACAAAGGCAAAATAAAAGAAAGTATTTTTGGGTGATATAGCCATTCTGCATTCTGATAGTGCTGGTAGTTACCTGAATCGAACATGTGTTCAATTTTCTAGTACTATACGTAAAATAAATTAAATAAATATTCTTTATGATAATTTTTAAATAAATAGAACCTCAACTGTTTAATATATGAGTAGTTCTATTTCTGGACACTCTATCCTATTCCATTTGGTATAAATCTATCATTTTGACTACTGTAGTTTTATGATAAATCTTAAAATCAGACAGTATAAATGCTATAAATTTGTTCTCATTTTGCATAATTTTTTCTTTGCAATTCATTATAGATTTTTTATTAAGCTTGTTATGTTCTAAGAAAGTTATTTGGAATTAGGTTTGGGATTGGGATTCTATTGACTCTACAAGCCAATTTGGGTAGAATTACCATCTTTACAATACTGGTGGCATTTTGTGACCATGAAATGCATATATTTTGAAAAATTTGCCTGTAGGTGATTTATGTTTTTAAGCTATTGAAATGGTCTCTTTTAATTAGGCATTTTTTCAGGAAACGTGTAGATTGCCATGCAGTTGTAAGAAATAACACAAAGAAATACTAGGTGCCTTTACCTGATATTTCCCAATAGTAACATCTTGCAAAATTATAGAACAAGAGAAGATTTCAAAAGTAGAAGTTTGAGGAGCTGTTTCTCCAGTGAAACAACCATAACTTGTGAAACGTATTTTTTTATAAGAAAACACCATTTGCAGTCCCTAAAGATTATCAAAAAAGGGTCATATACCTTGATAGAGAATATGTAATCTGAAGAACAGAAAGAATCTGAAGAAAATTTGAGAGCACTTCAGAGGAATGTGGAAAACCATTAAATACACTACATGTGTATAATGTGAGTATCTGAAGGATAGGAAAGAAATGACTGGGAAAATATTTGAATAAATAATGGTAGAAAATTTCTGAAATTTGATGAAAAATTTGATCTTCATATCCAAGAAATGCAAAGATCTCCAAGTTGGATAAATGCAAATGATCCATACCCACATAATAGTATGTCGTGTCCCATATGGGGGTGGTGGTGGTTATGATTTCACTTGCAGAGTTGGGTCTAGAGAGAGAGAGGCCACCTCTGAGCAATAATATTTTTGCATACCTTTTCAATGTCACTCTCCCTTTCATATTGTTACTCAAGTGTTAGCTCTTTTTTATTTTTCCATATATCCCCGAGACTCTTGACTTTTATTTTCAATTTTCTCTCTTGTTCTTATTGGGCAAATTCTACTTATCTGCTCTTGATTTCACTGATTTTATACTCTGCAATTTCCATTAAGCTTATCCTGTAGCTTATTTTTATTTCACTTCTACATTTTATGTTTTTAGACTTTGGATCTTATTTGATATTCTGTTGTTAACATGGAGTACCCCTACCCTTGTTGAGATATAGCATGTAAGTGGTGTCAGTATCTATGTTTAGCTTCCCTTGGACCCTATCAACACTATGCAAAGATAAGTAAAAAACTATTTCACTGTGACTCATTACAAATAGAGCAGGTGTCAGTTCAACTCCTCCCTTAGCCCAACTGACACTCTTCATGGTCTCTTGGCTAGGGGAATAGTCTTTTCTTGGAGGTTTTGTCTATGTCTCTTTGTGATTTAAGGTAAGATGCTTCTACAGTGTTCTGTTGGGATATATGAGAGGCAATAAAGAAGCCCAGGGAAATCACTACCATATCATTCCTTAAGTTGAGAGGTCCCTAAACTGTCCATCTCATTTATACTTCTCAGAGACTCCCTATTCTTGTTCATTTTGTTGTGTTTTTAGGTTTTAAGCTCATGAACTTGGGAATGTTGGGCTTATCTAACTTATTAAAACCTGGAGTCCCAACAGTTTACTGTAGATGGAATTTGTAGTGATTAAATTTTCCAGTTTGTTTTTTTTTGCTTGTATATAGCAATATAATTCCCATCATGTGAAATGTGAAATGAGCTTTCTGGTTGTTACAATTTTATGTAGATTCCTTAAGAATTTCTCTCTCTCTCTCTCTCTCTCTCTCTCTCTCTCTCTATATATATATATATATATATATATATATATATATATACATATAAATACATATATACACATAATCACATTCTGTGCAAATAAAGATTATTTTACTTATTACTTTCAATTCTATGTTTTTAATTTCTTTATTTACTGTACTGTGCTGGCTAGAACTTCCAGGACATTAGTGAATAGAAGGAATGAGAGTGAGCCAAGACAATATTTGCCAGTCTCCATATGGCTTTGTTCTTTCAACATGATGTCTTCAAATTTTATCCATGGAGCATCAGAATGGCATTCCATTTTATGACTGAATAATATTTCATTGCCAATACAGTCATTATTTGAAGGATACTGTTTTACTTTCCACCATTAGGCTATTGTGACTAATGTTGCTATGAACATTGATGTTCAAATATCTGTTCCAGACCCTGTGTATTAGTTAGGGTTCTCTTGAGAAACAGAATCAACAGGAAATATTCATAAATATAAAATTTATAAAAGTGTCTCATGTAACTGTGGGAATGTAGAGTCCACAATCCATATGGTAGGCTGTGAAGCTGACAATTCTGATGGAGGGTCTGGAGGAAGTCCACAGGAGAGGTTTGCTGGCCGAGGAAGGAAGAGAGCCTGTCTCTTCTTAATCCACCATAAAAGGCTTCCAGTGATTAGATTAAGTATTACTCATTGCAGAAGACAAACCCCTTGGCTGATTACAAATGGAATCAGCTGTGGATGCAGATGATATGATCATGATTTAATTCTATGAAATGTCCTCATAGCAACAGACAGGCCAGAACTTGCCCAACCAGACAGACAGGTACCACCACCTGGCCAAGTTGACACATGAACCTGACCGTGACAGTCCACCCCTTGTCAACTTGGCAGTTATACACATCACCTTAAACCACACCTAATTTCTAAATAGAAACAATAAGACATTTTTTCCCTCACCTAACAATGCTCAATTGTGTTGCATATAATTGGAAACACATTAAATCTCCCCAGAATAGCAGGCAAGTCCTTGGGTAATATTCATTCTTAAACTTGATATCTTACAACTTAAATAGTATAACATGAACAAAACAGCATTACAGTCCTCGTTTCTGTAACTAATCACATGAGTGTAGTTCATATTTATCACTACCTTCTTCTACTACTTAGTCCATGGTCCCTTTACCTTCAGCAAGCATTTCAGCTGGCCATGGTTCTTTGCCTGGTGGGATGACCCAAACCTTCATTCCTGAAGTTTCAGAGCCATTGGTAGTCCTGTCTGGATTGGGTTGTTGCAGTTTTCCATTGATTTTAATCATAGGGCATGGTATTACTAAAATACATCCTAGGGGATCTCCTATATTCCAGGAAAACTCTTCTATACCTCCGTTGTGTAGTTGCAGTCCTATTTCCCCCTCATAGTCAGGGTCAATTACACCAGCCAATAATGTAATTCCCTTCTTAGCTTGTTGATCCAGGAACATGAGTAGTACAAAGTGACCAGGTGACAAGCTTAGATTCCAGTTTAATGAATCATTGTTGTTTCTCCTGGTGGAAGCACTCCTCATTTTGGAACTAAAACCTGCAGACCCAGAGAGCTCAATGTTGCAAGGACAGGAAGCAAAAATTTTCCTACTGGATCACTAGGGAAAATAGTGAGTGGTGCCACTCCTTTTTCCACCCCTTGGTTCTTGGACCCATGGATCCTGGCTAAGGGAGAAAGAACACCATACAGCAGATGCCGATTCATAGCATACCCAGCTTCTAGGGAACATTACCCCAGACCTTCAAGGTATTGCCACCTAGTTGGCATTGTAATACAGTTTTCAAAAGGTCATTCCACCATTCTTCAATTCACCTGCCTCTGGATGATAAGAAACATGGTAAAACCAGAGAATTCCATGAACATGTGCTCATTCACACACTTCATTTGTTGTGAAATGTGTTCCTTAATCAGAAGCAAAGCTGTCTGGAATACCATGACGATGGGTAAGGCATTCTGTAAGTCCATGGGTGGTAGTTTTGGCAGAAGCACTGCATGCAGGGAAAGCAAACCTATATCCAAGGTTTGTGCCTATTCCAGTTAGAACAAATAGCTGCCCCTTCCATGAAGGGAGTGATCCAATGTAATCAAGCTGTCACCATGTAGCTGACTGGTCATCTTGGGGAATGGTGCCATATCAGGGGCTTTGTGTGAGTCTCTGCTGTTGGCAGATTGGGCACTCAGCAGTGGCTGTGGCCAGGTCAGCCTTGGTGAGTGGAAGTCCATGTTGTTGAGCCCATGCATAACCTCCATCCCTACCACCATGACCACTTTTTTCATGAGCCCATTGGGCAATGACAGGAGTTGCTGGAGAAAGAGGCTGACTGATATCCACAGAACGCGTCATCTTATCCACTTGACTATTAAAACCTTCCTTTGCTGAGGTCACCCTATGGTGCACATTCACATAGTACACAAATATTTTCATGTTTTTAGCTCACTCAGAAATATCTATCCACATACATGTTCCCCAGACCTCTTTGTCACCAATTTTCCAATTATGGTCTTTCCAAGTTCCTGACCATCCAGCCAAACCATTAACAACAGCCCATGAGTCAGTGTACAAATGCACCTCTGGCCAGTTCTACTTCCAAGCAAAATGAACAACCAGGTGCACTGCTCAAACTTCTGCCCCCTGGGAGGATTTCCTCTCACCACTGTCCTTTAAGGGCATCCCATAAAGGGGTTGCAATGCTGCAGCTGTCCACTTCTGGGTGGTATCTACATATCATGTTGAGTTATCTGTAAACCAGGCCCAGGTTTTCTCTACCTTAGACAATTCACTATAAGGAGCTCCCCAAGAAGCCATAGCTCTGGTCTGAGAAAGAGAAGCTAATGTGGTAAGAGTGAAGACCATGGGCCCATTTGGGCCACTTCCTCATGTATGTTACTTATGCCTTCAGGACCAGCTCTGGCTCTATTCATATATACCATTTCCATTTTATGATGGAGTGCTGCTGTGCATGTCCACATTTATAGCTTGGTGGGTTAGACAACACCCAGCTCATGACAGGCATCTCAGGTCTCATGGTAACTTGGTGGCCCATGGTTAAGCATTCAGTCTCTACTAAGGCACAGTAGCAGGCCAAAAGCTGTTTCTCAAAAGGAGAGTAGTTATCTATAGTAGATGACAAGGCTTTGCTTCAAAATTTTAAGGATCTGCACCGTGATTCTCTTATAGCAGCCTGCCAAAGTCTCCAGACAGCATCTCTATTTGCCACCAACCCTTCCAGCACCATTGGATCTGTTTGATCCTATGATCCAAATGGCAGAGCAGATGTACAGCAGTCCAGACCTGTCACAAAGATTCCTCTTGTTCAGGTCCCCACACAAAATCAGCAGCTTTTTCTGGTCATTTTGATAAATGGGCCAGAGTAGCACACCCAAATGAGGATTATGTTGTCACAACTAAGCATTGCGCCACTTTTTTTGTCATATAAGGGGCCAGATGCAGTAACTTATCCTTCACCTTAGAAGGGATGTCTTGACATGCCCCGCACCACTGGACACCGAGAAATTCCACTGAGGTGGAAGGACCCTGTATTTTTGTTGGATTTGCTCACTAAGTCCAATCAATATGATATCATCAATATGATTGATTAGTGTGATGTCTTGTGAGAGGGAGAAAAGATCAAGGTCCCTGAGGGCAAGATTAGGACATAGGGCTGGAGAGTTTATATACCTCTGAGGTAGGACTGTGAAAGCATATTGCTGACCCTGCCAGATGAAACAAACTCTTTCTGGTGGTCCTTACTAAGAGCTATTGAGGAAAAAGTGCTTGCCAGATCAATAGCTGCTTATCAGGTGTCAGAGGATGTATTGATTTGCTCAAGCAATGATACAACCTCTTGAACAGCAGCTACAATTGGAGTTACCATCTGGTTGAGCTTACAATAATCCACCGTCATCACTAAGACCCATCTGTTTTCTGCACAGGCCAAATACAAGAGTTGAATGGGAATGTGGTGGAAATCTCCACCCCTGCATCCTTCAAGTCCTTAAGAGTGGCAGTAATCTCTGCAATCCCTGCAGGAATCTGGTATTGCTTCTGATTTACTATTTTGTTAGGTAAGGGCAGTTCAAGTGGCTTCCACATGGTCTTTCCAACCATAATATCCCTCACTGCATGAGTTAGAGAGCCAATGTGGGGATTCTGCCAGTTGCTCAGTATGTCTATACCAATTATTCATCCTGGAACTGGGGAAATAACTACAGAATGTGTCTGGGTGCCCACTGGATCCATTGTGAGATGGACCTGAGCTAAAACTCTATCAATCCCCTGATATCCAAAAGCCCCCACTCTGACTGGTGGACCTGAGTGATGTTTTGTGTCCCCTGGAATTAATGTCACTTCTGAACCAGTGTCTAATAATCCCCCAAATATCTGATCATTTCCTTTTACCCAATGCCCAGTTACCCTGGTAAAAGGCCAAAGGTCTCCTTGGGGAAGGCATGGAGGAAGAATAACAGTATAAATTTGTGGCAGTGTAACAGGGTTCCCCTCCAAAGGGACTTGGCCTCCCCTTCCTTCAAGGGGCTCTGAATCTGTAAACTGTCTCAGTCTGGAAATTGATTAAGGGGTCATGAGTCTGTGTTTTTGTAATTCAAGTTAGAGTTCTGTTCACTTGACCTAGAACTCTTTTGTTCATACAGCTCAAACAAGAATTTAGTGGGCTGTCCATCTATTGTATTTCCATGTACCCCATGATTTACTAGCCAACACCACAAATCTCTGCAAGTCAGATTATTTTGACTCCTCCTTTGAGTTTGCTGTCTATTATAATAGCCATGTCCACCCTATCTTTGGTGATTAAGTGCTGCTACCTGGCTTCTGGCAACTTTGAATTCAGTCACCCCCATTATGTTGAAGGATTCCAGCTCAGTGACAGCAGTTCCCACAGTAATATCTGACCTACAGAGAAGTACAACTACAGAGCTCTTCAGGGATGATGGCGCTAGTCTCACAAATTTATTTCTCACTGTTCTGGTAAAAGGTGCATCCTTTGGACATTCCTGGGGTGTAAGAGCAGGCTTTGTATAATAAATCCAATCTAACATTCCAATCTCTCTAAGCCTCTGGATCCCCTCATCTACATTGTACCAGGGCAGTTCTGGCATTTCAACATCAGGTAATGTTGGCCACCTTTTGATCCATGTTTCAGCCAATCATCCAAACAAACTGTTTATGCCTTTTCTAAACCCTTGAGCTATAACATTAAATGCAGAATCTCTGCTTAGTGGGCCCATATCAATAAATTCAGCCTGATCCAGCCTTATATTCCTCCCACCATTATCCCACACCCTTAAAATCCATTGCCGACCATATTCCCCTGACTTCTGCCTGTATAAATTGGAAAACTCACCCGGTTCTTTTGGAATATAATGCACCTCCTCATAGGTGATACTTTCTCTCCACCTTTAAGGGCCTTTTGGGACTTTAGTGTAGTTATAAGTCTGGGAGAAATGAGGGGTGGTGGGGGTGGGTCATAAAAAGAATTAGAAGTATCTTCCAAGCTGTTTGCTTCAGGGCATTCATTTGCAGTTTCATCTGGTGAAACAGGAATTATCATTCTGGGCTAATCCCTTCAGGTGGAGGTTGGGTGGCCAACTCCTCAGGGCAGGCTGGAAGTGGGGTAGCTATATCATCAGGGCAGACTATTACAGGGTTATCTAGAGAAGATGCAGCATGACCTAGTGTTCTAATTTGCTAGCTGCCAGGATCCAACATACCAGAAACAGAATTGCTTTTAAAAAGGGGAATTTAATCAGATGCTAGTTTACAGTTCCAAGGCTGAGAAAATGTCTCAATTACAACAAGCCTATACAAATGTACAATCAAAGGCTTCTAGAGAAAGATACCTTGGTTCAAGAAGGCTGACAACGTTCAACGTTTCTCTCTCAGCTGGAAGGGCACATGGTGAACATGGTGGTGTCTGCTGGCTTTATCATGGCTCTACCAAAAAGAACTCTCTCCCAAATGTTTCCTCTTTTAAAGGATTCCAGCAAGCAACTCCACCTTCAGTGGGTGGAGACACACCTCCATGGAAATAATCTAATCAAAAGTTACCACCCACAATGGGGTGGGTCACATCTTCATGGAAACAATCAAAAATGCTCCCACCCAACAATATTCAATGAGGATCAAAGGGCATGGCTTTTCTGGGGTCTACCACAGATTCAGACCAGCACACCTAGGGTTTCAACCTCGCCACAGACATCATTATCAATCTGTCACCATTCCATTTTTCAGGGTCCCTCTCCTTTCCAATAAAAGCCACCACTTTAACAACAGACACCATTCAAGATTGAGATTTTAGTTTACATTGTGAAGTTGTTATTCTAACAATAAGATTTTGAGTCTGATTTTCATAAATCTTAAGTCTATGGCTACAAGAAAATATGATTTTCTTTCAGGACACATAGAAACATTTGCATCTGTCAGATGGCACTTAAGCTTCTCATATGAAGCCTTCAGCCCATTCCTTTCACTCATTAATGTATACAGTGCATCTAACAACAATAATCCAACATCTCTATACCTCCTATTTCCACAGAACTCCATAAATGTGTCAAAAACATTATCCCGCAGATCCTGTCTTTGTACAAGCAAAGCATTAGAAAACTCGAATGGTCATATTTTGACTATCTGTTTTGCAAACTCACTGCATGGATTGGCAGTATCATTCTGATTATGGGAATCAGAGTCCTTAATGCCTTTGAGTCCAGTCAGAGTAGAAAACCATTCATAAAAACCCATTTTTAAGATTCTGTTTCTTAAGAACCACTCCTGGTAACAAGGTGTATTAGTTAGGGTTCTCTAGAGAAACAGAACCAACAGGAAATAACCATAAATATAAAATGCATAAAGGTGTCTCATGTAACTACGGGAACATAGAGTCCACAATCTGTAGGGCAGCCTGTGAAGCTGACGATTTTGATGGAGGGTCTGAATGAACTCCACAGGAGAGTCTCACTGGCCAAAGCAGGAAGAGAGCCTGTCTCTTCTGAATCCTCCATAAAAGGCTTCCAGTGATTAGATTAAGCATTACTCATTGCAGAAGACACTCCCCTTCACTGATTACACATGGAATCAGCTATGGATGCAGCCAACATGATCCTGATTTAATTCTATGAAATGTCCTCATAGCAACAGCCAGGCCAGCACTTGCCCACACAGGCAAACAGGTACCACTACCTGGCCAACTGGACACATGAACCTGACCATGACGCCTGTTATGAATTGTTTTCAGTTTCTATGTAGAAATGGGATTGCTAGGTCATATGGTAATTCTACATTCAATTTTCTGAGAAACCATAAAACTTATTTCCACAGTGGCTATATAATTTTACAATGCCATCAACAATTAATAACTGTTCCAAGTTCTCTGAATCTTTGTCAGCACTTTATTTTCTGTACTTTTAAAGTAATAGCCATATAAGTGAGTGTGTAGAAGTATCTCATTGTAGTTTTATTTTTCATATCGCTCATGACCAATGATGTTGACCATCTTCTTGTGAACTTATAGGCCATATATGCATCTTTTTGGGGAAATATCTGTTCAACTCCAATGCTCATTTTCAAATTGGGTTGTCTCTTGGTTTTTGAGGTGTAACTGCTCTTTACATAGTCTGGATTTCACACCCTTATATGCTGGTTTGAAAGGATTTTGTACTCTAGAAAATCCATGTTTTAATCCTGATTCATCTTGTGGAGGCACCCATTTCTTTTGATCCCTTTCAGTGCTGTAGGTTGGAAACTTGATTAGAATATTTCCTTTGAGATGTGACTCACCCAATTCTGGGTATTAGCCTTCATTAGAATGAGATGTGACTCCACCCATTCCAGGTGAGTCTTGATTAGTTTACTGGCATCCTTTAAAAAAGGAAACATTTTGGAGAAAGCTTCAGAGCAACAAGAACCATGAGAGCCCATGCAGACAGAGACCTTTGGAGATCAGGAATGAAAATGCCTCTGGGGGAGCTTCATGAAACAGGAAGCCTGGAGAGAAAGCTAGCAGATGTTGCCATGCTTGCCATGTACCTTTCTAGTTGAGAGAGAAACTTCTTGAACCAAGGTATCTTTCTCTGGGTGCCTTAGATTGGAAATTTCTATAGCCTTGCTTTAATTTGAATATTTTCACAGGCTTAGAACTGTAAAATTGCAACTTAATAAATTTCTCTATTTAAAAAACATTCTGTTTCTGGTATATCACATTCCAACAGCTAGCAAACTAGAACATCTTATCAGATACATGGTTAGCAATTATTTTGGTCAATACTTTAGGTTTTCTTTTCATTATCTTGATAACGTCCTTTGACATACAGAAAATTTTAATTTGATGAAGTCCATTTTATCTATTTTTTGATCAATGTTTTGGTATCATATCTAAGAAACTAATGCCAAATCCAAGGTTATGAAGGCTTCCACCTATGTTTCTTCTAAGAGTTTTATGGTTTTAACTCATATAGTTAGGTCCTTTATCCATTTAAGGTTAATTTTTGTATATGCTGTGAGGTAGGGGTCAAACTTCATTTTTTTAACATGTGGTATCTAGCTTTCTCAGCTCTATTTGTTGCTGATACAATTTTTCCCCCAATTAATGTACTTGGCACCCTTGTTGAAATCCAATTGGCCATAGATTTATGGGTATATTTTTGAACTCTCAACTATTTTCCATTGGTTTATATGCTTATCTTTATGGTAGTATGACACTGTTTGGTTACTTTGGATTTCTAGAAAGTTTCCAAATTCGGAAATGTGAGACCTCAAACTTTGTTCTTTATCAATAATGATTTAGCATTTCAGGGGCCCTAGATATTCCATATGAATCTTAGGATCAGCTTTTCCATTTCTGGTGGTATTTTGATAGAAATTGTATTGAATCTACAAATTTCTTCAGGTATTATTGACATATTATGAATATTA
The DNA here is from genome assembly GCA_004026745.1 of Myrmecophaga tridactyla. NCBI lineage: Eukaryota > Metazoa > Chordata > Mammalia > Pilosa > Myrmecophagidae > Myrmecophaga > Myrmecophaga tridactyla. Next base: position 30,275 of record PVIY010018184.1, on the reverse strand, counting down.
TGTCTTTCTAACCAAGAACACAGGATATCTTCATATTTATTTAGTCTTTAATTTTCTTCAGCAATGATTTTTAATTGTCAGTGTACACCTTCACATAATTGGTTTAATTTATTTCAAGGTATTTTATTATTTTAGATGCTACATTGGATGAATTGTTGTTGATTTTTTAAAATTTCCATATTGTGTTGTTCTTTGATAGTATATAGGAAGACAAATGTTTCTTGCATGTTAATCTTGTGGGGTGAAAATTTGCTGAATTCATTTATAACTTTAGTAATCTTTTTCTGCATTGGGGAGTTTCTACCTAACAGATGTTGTCATGCAAATAAAGAGTGATTTAATTATTCCTTTCCAATTTGGATTATTTTTATTTCACTCTTGTCCTATTACTCTAGCTAGATATTTCGGTAAATTTTTGAATACTGGTGGTCCTTTAAGTAATTTTGCATTTCATTTACTTGAAAAGTAATTTGGCATAGAGTTGTTCATAATATTCTCTTGTTACCCTTTTAATATTCATAGGTTCTGTAGTAATGTCCTTGATTTTCTTTCATTATATTGGTCATTTGAATATTTTCTCATTCTGAACAGAGATTTTTAAATGGATTTTTTCAAAGAACAAATTTCTGGTTTTGTTGATTTTTCTGTAGTGTTCCTCGCATTTTGTATTTAATTTATATGTTGTTATAGTTATTCTTCTCATACTTCTGCTTAATATCAGTACTTAAAATTTTTTCCTATGTGAAGCTTATATCATTCTTGTTAGCACTTTATTACAGAAGTTGTAGGTTTACAGAAAAGTCCAAATTAAATACATCAAATACAGAGTCCTCATATACCACCTGTGCTGGTCTGAATCTGTGGTGGACCCCAGAAAATCCATGCCCTTTGATCCTCATTCAATAATGCATTTTGATTTTTTCCAAGAAGTTGTGACCCACCCCACTGTGGGTTGTAACTTTTGATTAGATGATTTCCATGGAGGTGTGTCTCCACCCGTTGAAGGTGGAGTTGCTTGTTGGAAACCTTTAAAAGAGGAAACATTTGGGAGAGAGCCCCTTTTAGTAGAGCCATGTGAAAGCCAGCAGATGCTGCCACCATGTTCGCCATGTGCTCTTCCAGCTGAGGGAGAAATGTTGAACATCGTTGGCCTTCAACCAAGGTATCTTTCACTGGATGGATGCCTTAGATTGAACATTTCTATAGACTTGTTTTAATTGGGACATTTTCTTGGCCTTAGAACTGTAAACTAGCAACCAATTAAATCCCCCCCCCCCTTTAAAAGCCATTCTGTTTCTGGTATATTGCATTCCATTAGCTAGCAAACTAGACCACCCTATTATTAACACCTTGGAACTTTGATGAATTCATTTATAATCTGTAAGAGCTTTGTTGTGTATTTTTACAGATTTTCACTATAAGGGATCTTGTCATCTGCAAATGGGGAAATAGCATTCATTCCTTTCTAATTTGGGTGTCTTTTATATATTTTTCTTGCATCATTCTTTTGACAAGAAATTCCAATAGAATGTTGAATAACAGTAGCGATGGTATTCATCCTTTTCTTGTTCCTGATCTTAGAGGATAAGCTTTCAGTCTTTCATCATTAAGTAGGATGCTAACTGAGTGCTTTACATATATGCCCTTTACCATATTGAAGAAATTTCCTTCTATTCCTACTGTTTTAATTGTTTTTTAAAAACTGATAATATATTTTATAAAATGTTATTTCCATAACAATTGAGAGGATTATATATTTTGTTTTCTTCCTTCAGTTAATACAGATTTACAATAATTGATTTTATTACATTGATCCCCCTTTGCTTACCAGGGATAATTCCCACCTGATCATGATGTATAATTATTTTAATACACTGTTGGATTCTGTTTGTTAGTATTTTGTAGAGGACTTTTGCATTGATTTTCATAAGAGATATTGGTCTGTTGTTTTCTTTATGGTATGTTGCTCTGGCTTTGTAATGAGTGTGGTGTTTGCTTTACAGAATGAATTAGGGAGTGTTCATTCTTCTGTATTTTGGAAGTGCTTGAGCAGAATTGTAGTTACATCTTCTTGAAATGTTTGGTAGAATTCCCTTTTGATGTCATCTGCTCCTGAGATTTTCTTTGCTGGGAAGATTTTGATTAATGATTCAATCTCTTTAGTTCAGTAAACCATTTGTTGATCTCTTCTCTTTATTCTGGAGTCAGTGTAGTTTGTTTCAAAGAATTTATCCATATCATCTAGATTATATTACTTCTTAGGCTACATTTGTTCATAATATCTTCTTACAGTCCTTTATAAATGATTGTGGTTGATAGTTATGTTTCTTTTTAAATTTCTGATATTTGTTATGTGTATCCTCTCTGTTCTTTTCTTGTTAGTCAACCTAAAGTTTGTCAATTTTTTTTCATTTCATAGAAACCATAGATGGTTTTGTTATTTCTCTCCATACTTTTTAAAAAATTTCATTCATCTCCTCTCCAATCTTTGCTATTTCCTTCTGATTGTTTGCTTTGACTTTGCTTTGCTCTTTTTTTAGTCATTTCCATTTTGAGATTATTTCTCTGATTGAAGTGTTTTCTCTTTTATGATGTAAGCATTTAGAACTATTAATTTCCTCTTCGTTCTTGCCTCCTTTGCATCACATAAATTTGGTATCTTGTATTTTCATTCATCACAAGATATTTTCTAATTTCACTTGTGATTTCCTCTTTAACACATTGGTGGTTTCAGAGTATGTTATTCAATTTCCACATATTTATGTATTTTCCATCTCTCCCTCTGTTACTGATTTCTAGCTTCATTAAATTGTGGAAGTACAGTGTAAGTTTACAATATTTATGAATTTCTTGAAGCTTGTTTATGACATAACTGGTGGTCTCTCAAGGAGAAGATTATGTACACTTGAGAGAAAAGTATTCTGTTGATGTTGGTTAGTGTATTCCATATATATCTGCTGTCTCTTTTGGTTTGTTCAGACTTATTCATATTATCCTTCTTTTTTCATCTTCTTACTAGATATTCTAATCACTAATAAAGTGGTACACTAAAGTCTCCTTATATTAATGTAGGAAAAAATCAATTTCTGTCTTCAAATCTGTCAGTATTTTCTTCCTATATTTTGTGGCTATACTGTTAGGTACATACGCACTTATGATTATTACATTTTCTTGTACCCTTATCAGTATATACTGTCTATCTTCTTCCTCATAAGTGTTTTTGACTAACAGGTTATTTTATCTGATATTACTGTAGCTATCCCAGCTTTCTTTTGGTTACTACTTGCATGGTATACTTTGTTCCATTCTTTAACTTTAAACCTATCTGTATCTCTGAATTTGCAGAATCTTGCAAACAGCTACAATTGGTTCATGTTTTTATTTCCATTTTGCCAATCTCTGCCTTTTGATTGGAGATTTTATTCCATTTATATTTAAATTCACTACTGATAATGCCAAATATTTCTATCATTTTGCTATTTATCCTTTGTATATCATATACCACTTTTGACCCCCAATTTTTTTGTTCATTCCTACCAACTTTAATATTTATTTGAGCTTTGTTTCATGCTATATTGTGTTTCTTCTCTTTTTCCACCTGTATATATTTTCATGCAGTTTCCTTGTGGTTACCACAGGGTTAAAATTTCACATTCTAAATATATATCAATCATATTTGGTTTGATACCATCTTAACTTCAGTAGTATACAAATATATTTTCCTTATATATTTCTGTTCCCTACCTTTTTTTATTTTGTACTCCATACCACCTAAATATTTTCACATTGTATATCCTAAACAATACATTTTTTGTTTCTTTTTGTATATTTGAATTTTAGCTCTTCTAGAAAGTAGGAAGTGGAGTTATGTATCAAATAACACACTATAATATAGGCATTTATAACTATCCGAATAGCTACCCTTACTGCTGATCTTTATTTCTTCATGCCAATTTGAACCACTATCTAGTGTCTTTCCTTTTAAGTTGGAAGAACTCCTTTTAGCATTGCTTATAGTGTAGGCTAATGGTGACAAACTCCTTCAACTTTCAATTATTTTGGAATGACTTAATCTTTTCCTCACTTTTAAAGAAAGTCTTACCAGCTATGAAATTCTTGGTGACAATTTTTTTTCAGCACATGAAGTATTTTAACCCACTGCCTTCTTAGCTACGTGGTGTGGGATGAGAAATCAGGCCTCAATCTAATTGAGACTCATTTGTGCATAGCACTGCTTTTATCTCACAGATTTCAGAATTCTCTCCTTGTCCTTTCCATTTGCTCAATATATGATGTAGTGTATTTTTCTCCATATTTATCATATTTGGTGTTATCTGGACTTCTTGAATGTTCATATGTACATTCTGTGCTAGTTTGAAATGTTCTTTCTCATTATGTGTTTTTAGTATTCTTTCTGCCCCTTTCTCTCTTTTTTCTCTTTTTGGACTCCCTTAATTCTCATATTGATATGCTTGATGGTGTCCCAGTAAAGTCTAAGGCCATCTTCACTTTTAATACTTTTTTGCTCTCTGATCCTCTGCTTGACTCATTTCAAGCATCTGAATCTCCAATCTACTCTTGAAAGCCTTTTGGGAATTTTTCATTTCAGTTATTCATGGTTTTCAACTGAAGCTGTTCTATTTGGTTAGTTTTAAAATTTCTACTTCACAATGCTAATCATTGTTTTCTTGATATCATTTAATTCTTACTCTTTAACTTCATCTCCTTGATCATTTTAAAGATTACTTTTTCAAAGGCTTTGTTCAGTATGTCCATGTTCTGGTGTTTTATGTTGATGTTTTCTGAACATAAATCCTCTTCCTTTGGATTGGCCATCATTTCTTCTTTCTCTCTTTGTTTCATACTCCTCTTGCATACTGTAAATTTTAATATTTTAAGATGCTGAAACTAGGATTTATTTGCTGAGATGTCTGTTTCTTGATTTTGTAGCTACCTGGTTATAAGACAGCAATTGTTTTTTACTTCAGCCCTCCTATGAGAAAGATGTGTCCAAGATGAATGCAGTGTGCAAAGTTTCTCTTGTTTGTTTCTGGGCCTTTGTCCAGGGTTCTCACTTGTTAGTCAGTTTGAATTTCCCCTGCTTACAAGAGCTTTGTTGTTCCCTCTACTTCCTACAAGACGAACTTCCTTCTCCCTGGTATTTGAAGCCACAAAACTTATTCACAGAATGAGCACCTTTATAGTTTCTTATACTCCTTTCATTGTCTAAAGCTGCTTTGCTAGGAAGGAAAAGTCTGGGATGAGGGGCATGCCAAAGAGGACTTCCTCAAGTAATTCTTTTTTTCCTAGCCAAATACTGGGCCCAAGGCCAGCAAAGGGTCTTCACAGAGGCTCCGAAGTTCCCTTGGGATGGTATCAGTTAGAGAACAAGAACTTCTGTAATGTGTCTTCCAAGTTGAGCCCTCTGACCTGCCCAGCCAGTGTGGCTCTTCAACTAACAGTTCCATAGCCCTGAGTAATTGTAACATCTTTATGTTGTAACATGTAAACCACCTCTAGGGACTTTCCGAGAAGTTAGAACAGGCTGAGATTAAGGATCTGTAGTTTCAGGAAGCAGGTTTTATTTGCTATGGCCATAGGGCTCAGCCAAGTAGCCTCTGAAAGTCTGAGTCCTGAACAAAAGGCAACCTTAGCTTTTATAGACTGTTTGACATGTTAAAGACAAGGTAAACAATTGGCTGATTTAAGTTGAGAATGGCCCAAAGCTGAACTGTTGAGGGGCCCCCACCCCAGGAATGTCTTATTTTGCCTATGTACATTTTCACCAGTCCCTGAAGGCTAGGGGAGGAGGGTTTCTATCCCAGGAATGTGTGTTATCTCACTTGCCTGCATGGTGGGGGGTTTGGGGATTTTCCACAGATAGCACAGCAAAACTAGAAAGAGGGGGAGGCCTGTCTGCTGCAATATCTCCTATGCCAGTCTTTTTCTGGGGTATTTTAAAAAATAGCCAGTGATACCTTTATTTTGGGTGGTCCAAATCAGTGGCCACCCACAGAGCTGTGTCCCCAGGTATCAGAGATCACTAATCAAAAGCCATGATCTGTGACTGGTCATGCCCACCCCTGTTCCTGGGAAAAGGAATCTTATTTCCCTTTCTGTCACCAGCAAACTAGACATGGGCTAGACCACATGATAGCCTTCCATGAGTGTGAATGATGTGTGACAGTAGCCACATTCTGTAGAGTGAAATAATTTATTGTTCATTAGCATAATTTATTAACCTCTTCCCTGATGCTATACAGTGTTCTTCTAGCCTCCTTAGTTTCAAACTAATTGTTTCAGATAATTTCTGCCTGTTTATAGTTGTTCTGGTTGAAGGACTTAGTCCTGAGCTCCCTACTCTGTCATCTTCCTACATTCTGCACTACAATTTTTAAACTCTCTTTTTTGCATGTAATTGTTTCATAGACAGAAGAAAGCTTCATTTCTTCTGTTCCTTCTCTGGCAATTCTGATCTGTCCTGTTTATTTATGTGCAAAATTTTCTCCTCAGCTCTTATGGTTTATTTACCTTTCCTCACTCATTCTCTGCTCCCTTTTAATTAAGCTTTCTAGTTCTCAGACCACTAACCTGTTTTACAGTTCTTCAGTTTTCCACTTTTTTCCCCATAAGAATTTTCCACCTTTTGTTCCTTTTCAATTATTGTATTCACCCTGGGGAGCTAGATGGGGCAATTAAAAAATGTCTGCTCTTTTTTCATTTTGGTGATCCAGCATTCTCAGACTGTGTGAACCTCCTGTCAAAATTTCTGCTGTCTTTTTCATTTCCTGGAAGTCTTTTTGTATGTATGTGCTTATCAACCACTTGTGTTCCACCGTGGTCTCTGAGGACTTTAGTCCATTTGTTTGGATATGCATTTGGTTGTAAATCACTGGTGTGAGTGACTATATGGACTGCTTATATTGCAAGATGCCCTAACCCCATGCTGCCTACACGTGTGACTGTTAAACTGTGTGGGATGTGTTGGGGGAGGGGTCCACACTGTCAGGTCTGAATCAGAACTCTTACCTTTTTGGAGACATTTTTTCCATGTTCTTTGATTTGGAATTTGTGCAGTCATCCAGTCTATCATATTCCAGAATTGAAAGCAAGCATTATTTGTCCTTTATTAGTTGTTTCTGGGAGGAGACTTTTCTAGGAGATGTCTTATATTTCTATATTGCTTTCATCACATCTAAATAACACTGGTTTTTGACCTTACTTCTTTTCTGACATAAATATCTGAAACTGGACATTTTCCATTAAGCACTTCAACTACATCCCACAAATTTTTAAGTGTTTGTTTTCATTTTCATTCAGTTTTTTGATCTATGAGTTATTTAGAATGGTATAATTCAATTTCTAAAGAATTGAGATTTTCATTGGTATGTTGTTGATCTTTATACTTGATACTTTGGAATGTTTCACATATTTCAAATGCATTGAGATTTATTTTATAATCCAGAGTGTGGTCCACTGGTGAATGTTCATGTGCAATTGAAAGAATGTGTGCTCTTCAATTGTTGGAGGAACATTCTATTAATGCCTATTAAGTCAATTTGTTGATAGTGCTGTTCAAGTGTGTTTTATACTCCCTATTTTCTTTTCCACAGGATTGGTTTAATCTCAGATTATAGAATACAACTATCTATCTTTTCACTTCTATACATTTTGATTAAAATATTTTGAGGATATCTTATTAAGTACCTTCACATTTAGGATAGCTATTTCTTCCTGACAAATACAACCTTTTATTATTTTGAAAATTTTTTTTGTCTAATGTAATATTTCTTGTTCTGAAATATATTTAGTCACATACTAATATAGTCATTGCAGATTTGAGTATTTATTTTTTCATGTGATAAGTGGAAGGGTAAAGACTGCACAGATGGTCTCTACAGTTGATAGACTTCTGTGATTCTATGGATTCCAAAACTTGAAAACAATGCCAAATTTGATCATTGTCAATCCTCCCTCCATAAATCTTTTCAGACCCAAAAGCATATTTCCTTGGAAATCTGCGTTATATTATGTTAACTTTATTCCTGATTTCAATTTTTTTACTCTCTCTGAACTTTAGTTTCTCATCTATAAAATGGGCAATACATTTGGCTTGACTTATTACATCCCTTCAAGCTCTCACACTGTATTACTATGCCACATTAAGTTTTTTACATGATCTAAGAACAAAGGATCTCAATTGTTGCAAACAAAAGAAGAGGAGAAGAAAAGAAGAAACCACAGATCCCTTTAGGTCAAGCTTGCTCAAAAGATGTGTTAGAATTAATCTACACATCTGAAGCAGTTAAAGTGGTTAGCCTCTAAATAAGAAGTTTGTAATACTTCTGACACAAGATAAAATAGGACAACTTCATGCTCTTGGTTTTCTATTCAGCTCTGAAAGAGTTAACAAGCAATTGCAAGTACTTTACTTCTTATTTAGCTTCAAGAGAAATAATGCAAGTTGCAAACTTCATCTGCAAACTTCCTGGACCAAAAATTTCCCTAAAGTCCCAAAACATCCACAAACCATTGAAACTTCCCCAAACAATAAAGCTTGTAAAATACTGGGCCCAAAACAAATTCTTAGTTAATGATTGGAAGCATAGGGTCATAAAGATTGTTAACCATTTGCCCAAAGACAAATATTAAGTGCGTGACAGCAAATCATGAGCTATCTATCTCCTGTGCTAGCTATCTCCTCCTAAAACAAAGAAAATGCCTTCCTGGTGCCCAAAGGCCACCATGGGAACCTGTGCAAAGAAGAGACCTAATATTCAAAGGTTACTATGGAAGCCTGCTACTTACAAGACTCCTTATAAAGCAAGCAAAACCCAACCCACTCAGTGTGTGTTCCTCTTCTGGGCACGTGGCTTTGACCTCTCTAATATATACTCTTTCCTTCCCTTTAATAAACTTTACTATTTATTTCTACTGACCCTCTCATCTATAAATTCTTTCAATATTAAGCCAATGAACCTGGATCGGTGCTCAGCTGGTATCATTGCCAGCCAGGCACTGGTTACATATTCTGGTGAGCCCTGCAGATGTGATATCAAAAGATTCCAGGAGAGCAGCATCTTCCACGTAAGACACCAGCCTTCAAGACCAACATTTAGTAAGCTACCTCTCAATGCTAATTCTTGCCATTCTGCCTGGCCCTTTTCCTTATCTTATCTTTTTCCTAGCCATTGTGCTCTTTATTCTTGTCACTTTAATTAACTTCTGCCTTCTCCCCTCTGAGTAAGCTGCTCAGCATGTGTTCCTCACCTAGTTCCCTTCCGTTTGCATTTCAGGAACATTCAATCACCTTCATTTGTTGCCAGGATTTATTACTTTGCCCCCTCTGCTGTTCTTCATCCTTCTAGCAAATTTGATGTTCTGTTTGCAGTAAGGTTTTTCTTGGGGAGGCTTTCTCTGTGCAAGGGTTGTAGATTTCCCAGAGGACCATCCTTATAGCCCCTCAAGGGATAGTCATCCCTGGTCATGCTCCCTCCTTTGCCTTCCCTTTCTTCAAAGGAAATTTTTCAGTTATTCTTGCTTACCTCCTCCTTTGCATATGGCCTATGTATAGTTCCTGCACTCTTTGTAACATCAACCTTCTCTTCCCAAAGGAGAATGCAGGTGTTAGCTAAAAGGGACCTCCATCCTTTTACTGTTTGTAGTGGATTTTAGATCAGGTCATTCATGAAGCTGAACTTCTGCCCCTAGAGGTGGGAAGGGAGCAGAGGCTCAGGGAGCAGAGGTTCGGCTCAGAGCCACCTTGGGGAGGAATCTCACCAACCCTCTGAAACTGGCTTAGAGCTACCAGGGTGAAAAATTTGTGTCACCAGCCCTCTGAGTCTGGCCCAGAGCCACTGGGGTGAGAAGTCTAGCTCACCAACCGTCTGTGTCTGGCTTAGAAGTCAAGAGGTGAATCCAAACAATCTGTCTCCTAATGTCTAAGGTTTACTTCTCCACGGAGATGCCCTGGGGTGAGAAGGTGTTTGCAGGGTACTATTCAGCTAGAGGACTGGTCATCAAACCCCAGTGAATGAATATAACTCTATCACTCTCTTCTTTCAGAATAATGGGCAGTGCATCCAGCATCCTAGTTGATAGCCACGTGGGCTGCATCTTGAAAAATTGGAATAATCTGCTGACCAAAGGACTGAAAAAGAAGTTGATTTTTTATTGTAACATTGCTTGGGTACAATATAGATTAGGAGATGGAGAAGAATGGTTGCAAAATGGCAGTCTTGACTTAATGCCATTCTCCAATTAGATCTTTTTAAAAAGAGAATGGAAATGGTCTAAAATTCCTTATGTCAGCATTTTATGGCTCTATATCAGGACAAGGACATGAGGAAAGCTTGTAAATTGTGTCATCTTAAGGGGGAATTAAGAGATGAATACTTTCTGTCTCAGTAAGAGAAGAAGGGAAATATTTTTAATGACCCATTGTTAGCCAAACCTTCATGAAACCTCAAAATAACCCAGGAATGATGTTCCTCCAAACCCAGACCCTGAGCTAACTGGAATGAGGCTTCCAAAGACCCCTCTTTAAAGGAAGAGGCTCCCAAATCCACTGCACCCCCTTCTTTTTCAAGTCTGACCACATAGACATACTGGCAGTGGAGCCCTGTACCACCCCCCAGAGAAGGAAAAAAGGAGCTCTGAAGGAGATGGAATGTATTCTCTCCAGGAATTAGCCAATGTAGATATGGGAACCATAAGCATTCATATTCCTTTTTCTATGAGTGACAGCACAGTGTAAGAAGAAATTTTTAAAATTATCTGAAGAACTCTCCAAGTTTCTGGAGGAATTTGAAAACCTGGTTCTCACCTATGAGTTCACCTAGGGAGACATCCAAGGTATTATCTTCTCCTGTTGTACTCCTGAGTGCATTAGGTGCTCAAATCCAAATAATAAGCTGTCTGCCAAAGCAGGAACTTGAAAGCCCCATTGAAAATATTGTAGCATTTAGTATGATGTTAACTGGGATTTAAAGTACTCCCCCCCCCCAGAGTTAAAAAGTCAAGTGGTCCCTAGAGTCTGGGAAACACATTTGTCTGGGAAAGCAATTCATGTCCCTCCTATTGTAATCCAATACAAGAGTGACCTGCCTTTACCCAGAGAATATGAACAGTATCTTTTGAAGTAGAAGGACCTCAGAGGCATTCAACCTCATGTTGGGCACAGAGTTGTTAAAGAATCCAAGCATGACAGTGAGTCAAAGCAGAATAGGGTTATTGAGAAAACAACAGAATGAGAGCCAATGCACAGGCAGGAGAAGGCTCTGGAACTTGTTCTGTGGGCCAGTTGTTTTTAAAGGGAGTGAGGTGGGGGGTGTGAAAAGACTGCAGGCATCACTGTGAGATATCAGACTGGTGTAGATCATGACTTCATGCTCATGGTTATCTGGTCTGGCCTCTGGGGGGTGGGGCTTTGGCACATCCATGCTCATCTATCTTGCTGGCACATCAGGTCCTGTTAGAGGAGGTACTGGGTGAGAGAAACTGAAGGTGCCTCCATGGCACAGAATCCATTTTGTATGTCAAGTTTTGTTTTCGGAGACATGACTTTCTTGCCTTTTTATTTTAATAAAATTGACCAGAGCTGGAGGTAGGTTTGGGAGGCTGCCTTAGTTCAGCTCAAAGCAATTTTTGGAGGGACCAGGGACATTGTGTTCTTTTGTTAGCTACTTCCTGCTGTCAAAGGAGTATAGTTGGGGGGAGACAAGAGTGCTTAGAGCTGAGAAGAGGCATTATTAATTGGGTTTGGGGGCATCTGTGATTGGGATGTGCTGATAGTGATGTTTTTGCTGCAACTGGAGCAGGTCTTGTAACAGGAGTATGTTTCCAGAATTTTGCTGGTTGGTCATGGCTGTTACTGACCTTCAAATAAAACTAGTTAAACATCATAAGAGACAAGGGGCTAAGAGGAAGATTAACAGTAGAATAATTAAAAGCTCAATTAGGTGGAGCAAGATAGCTCATAGGAGGATGGAAAAGAATGAAAGAAAATTTGAGAGAAAATTTTCTAGCCAGGGTAAATTTGCATCTGCCTTTGCTAAGCTATTATTTATTATGGACACATTCTCTCTTAGTATTTTATAATTTTGTTCTACTTTTATTGTATTGTTGATGTGAAAACAGCAAGTTTTGTTTAATATAGCACAAGTTCCTCCCACTGTTGTGGTTAGGACATCCAGAGTGCTTCTATTTTGTAGGACTACTTTGGCTAAGCTATTCAAAGATTGTTCCTGTTCTTCTAAAGCTTAGATGGTAGTATTCCATGATTGCTGCATCATTCAGGATATGTATAAAATAGAGGCTTCTAGTATTGGGATTCCAACAAACCAGAAAAAACTCTAATATATAGTGTGACTTAGCCCTGGGTGTTCTAGAATGTGGTTGAGGTTTCCTTGGACATGCCTAAGGGTTCGTTTTAGGGGCTTGTTGATGTGGTTTTCAAGAAAAGAACCAAGGTTGGGAATTTGTCCTGAGGGAGCCATTTCAGAAGATGTTAAGATTTGGGCTGCAGGGGTTAATGTAACAATAGTACAGGTTCCTGACCAATCATTAAGAAGTAATAAGTAAGCTGTGTTTCCACACAAGAAATAATATCCCATGCCTATTAAAGGAAAAGCTAAAGGGGGTCCTTTGGGCAAGAAAGACAGGAAGGCAGCTTGGGCATGGCTGGAAGCAATAGCTACTGGGTGGCAGCTAGTGTTAACAAGAGCAGAAAATAGCTTGAACTTGGGTGGCTGAAATGGCTACGGTGAGTGAGTGGGGTTGAAGCTATTCTAGTCTTATTAAAATTCATTTTCACATAGGGAAGAATAGGGCTTACAAACCTGAAATCCTTGAGGTACTAAGTTTTGACATAGCATATTGCAGAAGAGGAGTTGAAATAAATTGTTTTTCTTTGATACTGCTGGAAATGAGGCTTTTGCAGTTGGGTTAGTGGGGCCTTCTGTTACTTTATAGATGCTAGTTTTAATATAGCCAGAATAGTTCAGAATTGCAATTTTACAGGGTTTTAGCAGGAGACCTTGGATATTTGACTGTCATGATGTAGTTATTTTATTTCCAGTGATTTTTTAATTGGTTAGATTGAAACGCTGGCCCAAGCAAGTTCCCAGCCCATGTGTTAGGGTATTATTTATAGGGCTAGGTAATAAGATTATATCCATAGTGTAGTGGCCTATACCATTATATAATTTGGTGCCCCAAAATAGAATAGTAGTTTGGCTACTTAATATGGTGAAACTGTTTAGGGGATTGGACACCCATTTAAGGATACTTGAGTTAAAAGTTAGGATATAGTTTCAAAAGAAAGCATTAAGATATCCTAAATAAGTAGTTTGAAGATTGGAAGAGTAGTGGGAGAAGCGCAGACAGGGTCTGTCTATTAGTTGGTGAACTATTTCAGTGGAACCTGGGCTTTTCAGTTTTTCTGGTTTTGGGTCTTTATTTGATATCAGTTTTCCCTCACTCACTATTTTGGGCTTAATTACCTTGGGTTGATCACCTGAATAATATTAGGGAGTAATTGTAAACAGCATTTGTAAGTTTACTGGAAAGGCTGAGATAGAAAGAGAACTAGAGTGTATAGAGTCTGGACATATCCAGCAGTCTGTTTTGATAAGGGTAGTGGCAATACTTTAGGTAACAGGTGCAAATGGGTGTTGAAACTGAGAGGCTAGTTGTGTTATTATTATTGTAAGCTGGAAAAGTAGCATGGTAAAAAGACACTAATCAAGTAAGAGAGCAACTGTTATTATGATGAGAATGAAGGAGTATAACATAATTTGTTCAGGGGTGATATCCTGTAAATCTCCCTGAAGCCAAAGGTTGGTAATGAATTCTAAAAGGGCATGTAGAGTCTATTGTTAAACATTCTAAAAGTTACCTTCATAAGCTCTTGCCAGGGTGCTTGAGGACCTGTCCTAGTTTTTGAAGTATCTTTCAAATATCTGGGGCTGATTGGGTGATAAAACGGCTATGAAGAAAAAGTTCTTCTTTTTTGGAAGAAGGATCAATATTTGTATATTTTAAAATAGTCTTGGTTAAACGATTTAGAAAGGAGGCTGGGTTTTCTTCTTTCCCTGAGTGATTTCTGAAATCTTATCACAATTAACAGCTTTGAAACTTACCTTTCTTATTCATTCTATAATGCAAGTGAGAAAATGCTCCATTTTTTTTTATCTGGAGATAGGTCTTGATAGTCTCAATTTGGGTCTGCTGTGGGGACTGCCTTTGTCCCCTGCATGCCCTAGAAAGTGCTGGGGTTATCTGCAAAAAGCTTGTCAGCATAAGCTGTAGTTGCAGCCCAAATGTGCTCTTTTTCCTATGGGGTGATAGTGAAACTTTCTGGTAAGTCAAATCATAAGATTGGGTTAAGTACTTAAACTCTTTTTTGTATTTAGTTGGAGCTTCTGAAAAGGGCCCAGCCTGTTTTTCAGTTTGGTTTAAGTCTGAAAGGAAAAAGGGAGCATAAACTTTTATTATGCCCTCCCATCCTGCTACTTCTCATAGGGGAAACATGCCCTTTGGTGGAGATTTTACTACCTTAAGTAGTCTGTGTAAAAGGCAAAAAGTCTATAGTTTGTCAAAATAACATCTTGTGTTTGTAGTAACTTCAGCCCAACACTTAGTTGTTCAAAAACAAAATTCTGTCTTTTCCTCAATTTTAATTAAATAAGGAACAAAATATTATTTCAAACCTGATAATCCTTAACAGTTTTCTTTCTCAAGGTCAAACCCTAATAGATATATTTTATTCCAAACAGTTGCAAAATTTTATTCTTTTACTTTATAAAAATTAAGTGCTAAAATAGCTAAATTCATTAAGCTGTATAAGAAATGGTCAGTGTCATAATCAAATTTCCTTTTCAACTACTTTTTTTTCATTCCAATGCTTCTCTAAAAGTGTTTTCAGTAGACTAAAATCAGAAATTCATCTTCAACAAAAAGAGACATTTAAAAGAAGCACAGCAAGTATATAAATTATATTCTACCTGTTAACTAATCAAATCCTAGTTTTGTTAAAAAAAATAAACTAAACCTCTGTTTTAACTAAAGCATTTTACAAAAGTGTTCCTGCTTCAAGTAACTCTAGTCTCCCATAGAATCGTCATTCACTGTCTTCAGTTAACTGGAACAATTAAATAATAACTGTTAGTTACCCTTGTCCCCCAATATGGCAACTAATTAATTGTAATACTTTCTGTAGCTATTCCTTCTCTGTTCTGAATGTTATCTCTATTGTTGGAACACATCTAACCATCTGTGGCATCTGTTTGGAACAGCTGAATCTGAGTAATTACTAAAAGTAGAATCTTGGGCACCAGAACTCCTAATTCAACTGCCCACAAGCACGTAATGTTATCAGACACAGGCCATGGATTCTTTTGCCTGATGCACTCAGTAACAAATTCTTGAGACACCAGGGATTCACTGAGAGAAAGAGTTTATTACTAGGTTTGTAGTAGGAGAGCAGATGGCCTAGCATCCCAAAATCTGTCTCCTTGATCTGCAGTTATTCTGTTAGTTTTATTAGAGAAAAAGATAGGCAGGATCTAGGATAATGAGCACAGTGGCACCAGATGATGTAACTAGAGATGATCTAATTATTGAACATGCACAGAATGATTATATGCTTAGTCAGAGAATGTATGTTTGCCAATTTGAATCTATTGTGTACCACAGAAAAGCTAAGATCTTTAATCCTCCTTTAATGTTAGTGGATGGAAGTTTTTTGACTGTTTCCATGGAGATGTGACCCACACAATGGTGGGTGGTAGCTTTTCATTAGATGGTTTTCATTAGATGGTTTCAGGAAGATGTGTCTCCACCCACTCAAGGAGCCCTTACTGGAGCCCTTTAAGAAGAAACTATATTGCAAAAACGCTTTAGAGCCATCAGAACTGACAGAGAAACCAGAACCAACAGAGTCCACACAGCCAGAGGCCTTTGGAGCAAAAGGAAAATGCCCCCAGTGAAGCTTTATGAAATGAGGAGAGACAGCTAGTGAACATAACCATGTGCCCTCCCAGCTGAGAGAGAAAACCTGAAATTCATCAGCCCCTTTCTTTACAGTTAAGGTATCTTTTCCTCAGCTCCTTAATTTATACATTTTCACAGCCTTAGAACTGTACATTTGCAAATTAATAAAATCCCATAGTAAAAAGCCATTCCATTTCTGGTATATCACATTCCAGCAGTTTACTAACTAGATGGTATGAAAGAAGGTGGTGGAATGAGGTATAGGTGACTTGTAGTTTAAAGTCTAAGATACTGACTTTACATATCAAACAAGCCTGCTTTCTTTAGATCCAGTCTCAGTTATCAAGATAACTTTGAACTTGGGGTGGGTTAGTACTGGGCTGACCCAAGACCCTTCATTAATAAACCTTAGAGGCTGTCCTTAGTGATTACAATACTTTAAAGTTGAAAAACTGGGTAACTGGGCACAAAAGAAGGCCAGTCACATGGTTTTTACAATTACAAGGACAGAAGATAAGGGCTATATAATCATTATCAGAAATTAAGGCAGCTAGATTACAGTTTGGAGATTTCAGAAATTTCGCTCTGTCTTCTCCAATATACCAGAAAGCAAAAAGGAATACCTGTATAATGATTAATAATCAAAATCATCCCTTAAATCCTGATTTCCTGGTTAAAATTCCTCCCTGTCATTTGATAATTATCTCTCAATCTTGAGGGATATTTGGGCAATGAATCTTCTAACTGATTCAAGCCTGAAAAGGGGCATTGTCATTAAGGGACAAAATGATGAAAGGGTGAAAATTGGCTATTGTTCCTGGAGAGTCTGGTATTTCTGGGTTTCAGAGATTCTCTGGTATTAGAGCAATCTGGAGGTCTTAAGTCTTTGAAAAACAAACTTAATAAGTAATATTTTGTAGAGCCCAGAATATCTTTCATAGTTTTCATGAATACTTCTTGTTAGGGTTTGCCATATTATGGTAGTTTCCAATATCTGGCTGAAATTTGCATAAGATTTAATCCAGAATGACCTTTGTAAGATTTGTAACCTTTAGCCATTGAAATTCTATTTCTTTCCCCCCTTTTTGTTAACTAATCCACGATGCCAAGGCCAGGCTCATCCTGGGAACTTACATCTCATGATTCCAGGGCCAGTTATGCTCCTTGATGCCAGGATTGGGCTTACCCCCCTGGGAATTATGTCTCACATAGGGGAGAAATTCAGAGTTTGGCTTAGAGAGACCAAATTTGTGCAACAGCAGAGATGTCATCTGAGGAGATGACTCAGGCACTAAAAATGGGTAAGTTTAGTTTGCTATTAAAGAAATAAATTTATTAGGGGCAAGCTTCAAGATAGAGGCCCTGAGTTATTAAATTGGTAGCCTTTCTTGCATAGCAAAATGTCAGGAATTCCCCAGGTGGAGAAATTTAATAGTTTTATTTTTCCCTATCTCTCAAGGCAGTGAAAATACTTTCTCATTTTCTGCATAAAATACTCTGAAATACATCATAGCATAACATTAACTTGTACAGAATATAACTTTTTATTCTTCATCCCAGGTTCTACATAAAATAAAATTGAATTAGGCTGTTTAAATTAACTGACTATTAAATTAAGACATTAGACAGTGTGCTACAGAAAATGTAAATTTTGAAGAAAATAAATGTTTTTACTTTTTATCTCACACAAAATTTGAAGATTTAAAATACAGACTATATTATTTCTTACTTAGTATTTTGCTTTACCTCAGTTTTAACCTGATCAGTTTCTTTACATCCTTAATCATTTTCAGTTTTTTTTAAACAGTTGCTGTATGGACTTATGCTGGCTTTCAGAGCTGAAGAACTAAATCTGAGTCTCAGGTGTCACACAAATACCCAAAGTTCCAGGGAACTCCTAGGTGATACAAAGAGTAAAGCATTTCAAAAGGTAAAGATAATAGTCAAAGCTTACAATCTAAGCTCAAGCTTTTATAAGCATTTTTAAATGAAGCTTCTTTCAGAAATAATATTAGACAGTTGTTTTATATAATTTTTCTTTGTTTCGTATTTATGAACTACAGCAGAGGTTTTGTTCTGTTTTACCCATACATATTTATGAGAGTTTTGCTAATTAACAAGTAAAAATATAACTTATATATTTGTCCTGCTTTTTAAAAAAGTCTTTCTTTGTACAGATGGAGTTCTGACATATAGCTGACCACATATACTTTTAGAGAAATATTGTAACAAAATCTTGCAAATGAAAATTTGGCTGTTTCTATGTTCCATAGTTTTTTAACTAAAACCCTGACTACCAACACCATACCACTGTTTGACATCATACAGATTGGTATCAGGGTATAACATGGAGAACACAGTCAATTTTGGGGGAATTGTATGTACTCTCTGCATATATGGATAGTATTATTTTACCTTTACAAATGTAACCATTAACAGGATAGAAAGTTTCTTTTACTCACTCTAATAATTCCCAAACACCTCCTATGCAATAGGTTAAACTATTTTAGCACATAGCACAAGGTGAAAGAATGACTTATTTGTAACAGTTTTTCCCTTAACAGTGAGAAGACTTGTTTCTAAAATAAAGGATGATAATGCCAATAAAAACATTAACAAGGATATTATTCTGATGCAAAATCTTTGTTTCCTAGACAGTCTTCAGATAATTAAGAAAAACATTTTTAAAAACTTTATATTAAGAGCAGACTAATAATCCACATTATTTATTTATTTTTTTTGTATGCTATATGGTGGGGGTCATATTTCTTTCTTTTTTCATGTGACTATCCCATTATTACAGCACCATTTGTTAAATTTGTGTTTGCTTGTTTTTTCTTTCTTTGATTGTTTTTTGGGGGGGAGGGAGGTGCCTGAGCTGGGAATCAAACCTGGGTCTCCCACATGGTAGGTAAGAATTCTACTATTGAACTACCCTTGCACACCCCAATCCACATTATTTTAACAAGGAGAAAACTAAACTTTATTTTTGTGTGAATACCCAGTTTGACACAAAAGTTTTCCTTTTTGAAATATATGATAAACAGACATAAAATTTTTTGTCCACACTGACTATGACAGAACTCACTTTAATAAACTCCTTTTTACAGCTCTCTACATTCATTCAGAACTGTAGTCAACAATGACTATAACAAACAAAATTTGACTCCTCCAGCTCTCTACTTGTATCCATTCAGTGCTTGCAGTCAGTAACTACTATGACAAACAAAAGCCATTTCATTAAACTTTTTATCATCTTCCATATCCATTCCACCTATAGTTTTTATTCATCCAGACCACACATAATCAGCAATAAATTTGATAATGAATTCACAAAACTTTTGAACCTGCATACTTCCTTCCATTAGCTGCATTCATGAAGAGGAGATGAGGTGGAATATTACAAAGTACTGAAAGAAGGAAAGAAAATTATGCTTGGATTTAGAACACAGCCAGGCATCTATATACTTTATAGCCAGAACATAAAGATGCTTATTTTACAATATCTTAAAATCTCTCCATCCAATTCAGCACTACCATCAAAGGTCAGAAAAGCCCCAAGTTTGAAAACTAATCAGCTTTTTTATATTTAAGGGATTTATATCCAAGAGAAAAACACAAATTTATTACATTATTCCCAAGCATTAAGTAATACCAGGAGTATGTTAGTTTACAAAATTAAGTTTTGACTTCTAAAAAAAACTGGTTCAGAATTCAATTTATTTAAATGCTACTTTCTTATTTAAATGTTTTACTAGTGTCATCACTTCTGTGAGATCTCCTTAGGTCAGTCTTTATCCTTCTGATTTTTAAATTTGTCCAGCATTTTTATTCCTTTATTAGTACTTTCATAATATGCACAAGTACATGCATTGTCTAAATAGAATATAAACTCTTTGAAGCTAATAATTATGCCTTCTGTATTTATGACAGCATTTACTAATAAAAATATACTGATTGACATCAGCAGAGTCATTACAAATGCAAATACTTCCACATACTGAGGTAATAAATGGCCAAGTAACCAAAAGACAGATTCTTTGAAATCCAGGTAATCAAGACAACAAAAAAATCTATTTATATTTCTCAGTAAACTTAATTGATTTCTTAAATAGGATATATTTGGAGCATTAGCATATTTCTATGAATGCAACTTTGGGGGACATTACAGAGACAATTTTTTTCTCTCCTATACCCTCTCCAAGCATTGGGGCCACACGTGGTCTCTCTTCCATCTCCAAGGCACATGCTCAACCACTCCATGTGGTTGCAGCCAGGCTCTCCCCAATCCCCAAGGAATGTGCTCCACTCCCTCCAAGGCCTGAAGTGACATAATTCTTCCATTGCAATGAAGTGGAAGTCCCACCCTCTGCCTTTGGGGCAAACTCACCCTCTCCAAGTACTTGATTGGTTTCCTCTCCTGGCCTGAGATCTCTTGACTTCTTACCTTAGCCTCCATGGTTCTGCTTCTGAAGACATTTTATCTTCATTTTGTCCCTTTTCAGAGTCTTTTAGTCTAGACTGGCAGCAGTTTCATTTATACAGATTCCACAACACTCTTGTTGGCTTTCTATGCAATATGCTCGGTTCATGCCTATCTGACAGAAGGAGTTTCCGCAAATCTTAACTGAATAACTCCATCTCCAATCTGGCTTTTTTTCTGAAATGTCCGATTGTTTCCATGTTTGGTGAAATCTTCATGTGGGGCTCTATTATCTGTGGTCTCCCTCTCTGGAAGCCCAGAATTTTCCAGACCATCAGTTTCTTTATACCCAAGAGTTCAGTTCTTAGTTTATCTCCTTCCTTTCACATTTCACTATAAGCTGTAAGGAGAAACCAGGCTGTGCTCTCCACATTTAATTTGGAAATCTCTTCTGCTACAATATCCAAGATCATGGCTTTTAAAATCTGCCTTCCATCTAAAGTCAGCAGTCAATTTTGAGAGAATTTCTGCAACTTTAAAAGAAAGGTCACCTTCCTTCCAGTTTGCAATGGGATATTCCTTATTTCTGTCTGAAACCTCATCAGAGGTATCTTTAGACCCCACATTTCTACCAACAGTCTCTTCAAAGCATTCTAGGCCTTCTTTATCAAGCTCCACACAACTCTTCCAGAATCTTTCCCTTATCCATTAAAAAGCCATTCCCAGATGTTTGGTATTTGCAAACTGCAGCAGCACCCTACATCTCTGGTACCAAAATCTGTTCTAGATTGCAAGCAACCACAATGTGATATACCAGAAGCAGAATGGCTTTTAAAAGGGGAATTTATTAAGTTGCAAGTTTACATGTTCTAAGGCTATGAAAATATCCAAAATAAAGCAAGACTATAGAAATGTCCAACCTAAGGCATCTAGTGAAAAGATATCTAGGTTCAAGAAGGTCGATGACATTTAGGGTTTCTCTCTCAACTAGTTAGGAACATGGTGAGCATTGTGACATCTGACAGACTTCTCTCCTGGCTTTTTGTTTCATGAAACTCCCCCAAGAGAATTTCTCTTCTTCATCTCCAAAGGGCTCTGGCCTCCTGAGCTCTAAAGCTTTTTCCAAAATGCTTGCCTCCTAAAGGACTCCAATAAGTGAACCCTACCTTAAATGCATGGAGACACATCTCCATGGAAACCATCTAATCAAAAGTTACCACCCACAATTGGGTGGGTCACATATCCGTGGATAATAAAAAAGCTCCCACCCAGCAATATTGAATGAGAATTAAATGACATGGCTTTTTGGGGGGTATAAAACAGATTCAAACAGGCACACAACTTAACCCATTTAGTTAGGCCAACATTTTATCAGTAAGCTTGTATAAATTTAGGGAGAACATACCTAAACAGAATAAAATCACATTTGTCAAATTCAAAATTTATCACAAATTTCCTTTTACCTGAGGTTGAAAAAAATCTCTTTGGCTTCAGAATATCTGTGAATTCTTTCATCCAACACATTCAATAAACATTTCCTGAGACACTGGGGTTTCAAAGAGAGAAAGAGCTTATTACAAGGCATGGGGTAGGAGAGCAGATGGCCCAGTGGCCCCAAATCTGTCTCCCTGGGGTACAGTAATTCTGATAGTTATATTAGAGAAAATGATGAGTAGGGTTTAAGATAATGAGCACAATGGCCCCTTCCATTTCTTTTGATTTTCTTCAGTATCTTTTAACAATGCTTTGTAGTTGTCTGAGTATGAGTCCTTGACATCTCTGGTTAGTTTTACTCCTAGATGCATGGTTGTTTTAGTTGTTATTTTAAATGGAATTTTTTCTTGAATTCTTCTGATTGTTCATTGCTTGTGCATAGAACAGTATTGATTGTTGAGTGGTTAATCTGGTACCTTACCACTTTGCTGAATTGATTTGTTCTTTCTAGGAGCCTTGTCAAGATTTATCAAGATTTTCTCTATATAGGATCTTATCTGAAAATCGATGTTTTACTTCTTCCTTTCTAATTTGGATGCATTTGTTTATTTTCCTTGCCTAATTGCTCTGGAAAGATCTCCCAATACAATTTTGAATAACAGAGGTTACAGTGGACATGCTTGTCTTATTCCTAATCTCACAATGAAAATTTTAAGTCTTTAATGATTAAGTAGGAAGCTGGTTGTGGGCTTTTTATATATGTCCTTTACCATTTTGAGGACGTTTCCTTCTATTTCTAGTTCTCTAAGTGTTTTTATCAAGAAAGAGTGCTGTATATTGTCAAATGCACTTTCTGCATGAATTGAGATTATCTTGTGCTTTCCCTCTTCATTCTGTTATTGTGGTATATTATATATTTGATTTTCTCATATGGAAACAACCTTGGAAACCATGGTTAAATCTCTTTTGGTAATGGTGAATAGTCCTTTTAATGTGCTGTTTGATTCATTTTTCTAGTACTTTATTGAGGATTTTTGCATATATATTCATAAAAGCTTGAGTCTGTAGTTTCCTTTCCTTGTAGTATCTTTATCTAACTGTATTAGCATGATTTTGGCTTTATAAAATTAGTTTGGGTTTCTTCCCTCTTCTATTTTTTTGAGTTTGCACAGAATTAGAATTAAGTGTTCTTGTTTTTTTTTTTTTAGAATTCCCCTATGAAGCCTTCTGTTCCTAAACTTTTCTATGCTGGAGGGTTTTGATTACTGATTCAATCTCTTTACTAGTAATTGTTTTGTTAAGACCTATTTCTTCTTGTTTCAATTTCATTAGTTTGAGTGTTTCCAAGAATCTTTCCCTTTCATCTACCATATCTAATTTATTGACAAGCACTTTTATAGCTATTATTATTTTTATTACTAACTTATTTTCACTTCACGAACGTTTTTTTGAATGCTGTATGGTGGGGGTCACATTTCATTATTTTTCCATGTGAGTATCCCATTATTGCAGCACCATTTGTTGATTTTTTTGTTTGCTTGTTTGGTTTTTGTTTGTTTGTTTTGGGAAATACTTTGGCTGGGAATCAAACCCGGGTCTCCTGTATGGCAGGCAAAAATTCTACTTCTGAACTACCCTTGCATCCCCTATTGTTATACATTTTTTTCAAAGTATCCTTGTATAATTCTACTTATTTCAGCAGGATTGGTAGTAATGTCCATTTCCCTTTTCTTACTTTCATTAATTCTACCTTCTATCTTTTTTGTCTTTGTCAATCTAGCTATAATTTTGTCAATTCCATTGATCTTTTCAAAGAACCAAATTTTGTTATTGTTGATTCTCTGTACTGTTTTATTTTCTATTTCACTTATCTCCACTGTAATCTTTTTTTTTTAACTTTTTATTCACTGTTCAAATCACTCTGGGTTTTATTGGGGCATCACTCTGGACAAACCTACAAAATCTCATGCTCTACTCAAGATTCCAAGTATTTATGTTGTTCACATAAACTGTCCACATAAGTAATATCAAGAAATGCACTAGTGAAATTATAAATTTTGTACCAAATAAACATTTTTTGCTTTAGTCTTACACATAAGTCAAAGTTTTAAAATATGAATTACCATCTATTTTCAACATCTTGCAATATTGGCATTCTTTGTTCTTCCTCATGCAAAAACATTTTTTAATTTGTACATTTAGTCACTATCATTGTACACTCTAGGCATTCCTAGATTATACCACTGTAATCTTTGTTATTTCCTTCTTTTTGCTTGGTTTGGGTTTAGATTGCTCATTTTTTCTACTTCTTTCAGTTTTTATGTTAGGTCTCCTATTCGAAGTCTCTTCTTTTTAATGTAAACATTTGAAGTGAAAAATTTGCTTCTCAGCACTGTCCTTGCTGCATCCCATAAATTTTGAAATGTTGTATTTTCATTTTCCTCAAAAATATTTTCCAATTTTGCTTCTGATTTCCTTTCTAACCTATTGGGTTTTTAATAATATGTTGCTTATTGATTCCTGGATTATTTGTGAATTTTCCATTCATCTTTATTATTGTCTTTTAGTTTCATTCCATTGTGGTCAGAGAATATACATCATATGGTTTTGATATTTTTCAATTTATTTGGAGTTATTTTGTGACTCTACATGTTGTCTATCTTGGAGATTCACGTGTACTAGAGAAGAATGTATGTTCTGATTTTGTTGGGTGCAATGTTCTATATGTTTGTTAGGTCTAGCTGATTTAGTGTATTTTTCAAGTCTGTTATTTCCCTACTGATGTTCTGATGGAATGTTTTATCCATTATTGAGGATGATGTGTTAAAGCCATATATTATTATTATTGTAGAACCATCAATTTCTCCCTTGATATCTCTCAGTATTTGCTTCATATACTTTTGCAGCTCTGCAATTAGGTGTGTATATATTTATTATTATTACTTTTTCTCATGGTTTTTCCTCTTTATCAGTATATATTGACCATTTTGGTCCTTTGCAACAATTTTGACTTGAAGTATATTTTATCCAGTGTTTGTGCAAACACCCAAGCTTTATTTTGGTTACTACTTGCATGGTATTTTTTTTTCATTCCTTTCATCCTCAATCTACTTGTATCTTTGAATTTAAGGTGAGTCTCTAACCAAAAACATATAGTTCAGGCTTTTTTATGTTTTCCTCCAATCTTTGGGGAGTTTAATCCAATTACATTTAAAAATCATTACTGATAATAGAGGGTTTTCTTCTGACAGTGTGCTATTTCAGCTTTACAAATCACACTTTTTTTTGTTCCTCTTCTCCATTAATGCCTACTTTTACATTTATTTGCTTTTCTGTATCATGTCATATTGAGTATCTTCTCATTTCTATATGAATATAATTTTCATCTATTTACCTTTGTTAAAATGAGGTTAAATTCAGTATCCTAAAACAGATAAAAATCACATTTTGTTTGATATCAACTTAATTGGAATAGCATGCATACTTTTCCTATATCTTCTGTCCAACCACGATTTTTTATTCAAAGTCAGACATGAGTTTTATTAGGACTTACAAACAGGAGAAGATCTTTCCCATTGGAAGCTGATTGGGAAATGAAATTAGAGCCCCACAAATTTAAGGGGTGCAAGGAAGAGCTTGTATGTGCTTAGAGCAAGGACATTTCATAGAGCATGAGAACAGTTTCAGCAGGATCTCATGACACAGGGTTTTTGAGATTTGTTATCAACATATCAG
This sequence comes from Myrmecophaga tridactyla, assembly GCA_004026745.1. Lineage (NCBI taxonomy): Eukaryota > Metazoa > Chordata > Mammalia > Pilosa > Myrmecophagidae > Myrmecophaga > Myrmecophaga tridactyla. The sequence continues at coordinate 4,690 of PVIY010018184.1, read as the reverse complement.
GGGAAAGAAGTTTTCATGTTTACATGATGAATGATTTACAATACCATCTGTACATTCTTTTCCTTCCTGAGATTGTCAATTGACTTTGAACTTCTGCTCCAGTCACATATGCAACTACATGTAGCAATTTACTCTTAATATGGAGAGGTAGCCAGGGCCCTGGGTCTCCACAATCCATGCCCACACAACAGGCTACATTGACCATAAGACAGACATTGTATCCATATTCCACTACTGTAAAAAAGACAGCAGAACACTAAGTGTCCCCCACAGAGAAAACAACCCTACAAAGAGTTGCCACCATGGCCAGGAAATGGGATAACATCATTTAGAACAGGAGTCTACTGATAATTGATCCACATTGTTTATATGCTCTTGCATATGATTTAAATCTCATGAAACATTGTGTGAAGGATCAGGATATACACACAACACTGCACATTAATTAAGGTACAGATGCCACCTTGTGCTGATGTGAGGATATCTTAGGTCATTCTATTTTGTAAAACTACTTTTCTAAGCTGTGTTTTCTACATTTAGCAAAGATAAAGTAATTTGGAATATTAAGTGCTTGGGCAGTGTGCCAGTTTGAAAAGATTATGTGACCTAGAAAAGCCATGTTTTAATCCTGATCCACTTGTGGAGGCAAACATTTTTTTTCATCTCTATTCAGTACTGTAGTTTGGAAACGTGATTAGAATATCTCCACAGAGATGTAACATGCCCAATTGTGGGAGATGTGACTCCACCCATTACAGGTTGGTCTTGATAAGTTTATTGGAATCCTTTAAAAGAGGAAGCATTTTGGAGAGGGCAACAAAGCCATGACAGAGCATGAGAAACACAGAGCCCATGCAGTCAGAGATCTTTGGAGATGAAGAAGGAATATGCCCTTGGGGAGATTCATGAAACAAGAAGCCTGGAGTTCTAGCAGATGTTGCCATGTTCACCATGTGCCTTTCCAGTTGAGAGAGAAAACCTGAAATTCATCTGCCTTTCTTGAGTGAAGGTAACCTCTTGTTGGTGTCTTAATTTGGATATTTTTATAGACTTAGAACTGTAAACTTGCAACTTAATAAATTCCCCCTTTTAAAAGCCATTCTGTTTCTGGTATATCACATTCCAACAGCTAGTAAATTAGAACAGGTAGTATGATTGGTGAAAGCTGCCATGTTTATCAGTAACTATTACAGATTCACTTGGTGCAAAAATGGCTGAAGGATAATACCACAAGGGAGTGTGTTTATTCTATATTTAGCTCTAGCCATATCCCAACTGCTAGGAGTATGGGGTAAAGAGTTAAATAAGGTAGTGTGAATGTAGAGCTGTTCCCACATACAACATCCTGTCCATTTATAGGGTAAATAGGGTCAACAATATTGCCCACAAGTCTGTAGGCATCCCTTAGGGGAAGGATATGCTCCATGTTTTTAGAGATATTTAGCCAGTGGAAAGACTATTGTTTTATACATTAACAGTAAAATTGTACAATTTGGAGGGTAGCCACCCCACATCATGAATTCCATCATGTCATTACATATACACAGTGGCAACATGGTCTACTGTGACAGCTTTGGCCATCAACCACCTTATGCCATCATATATAGAGCACCTCAATACAGCTCAGTTTTATAACCTGTTCCCATATAAGTGAAAAGATGCAATCTATGGTCTCATTATAAGACTGCAGTTGAATTTCACTCTTAAATGAAAAAATTTTTCCCAGATTTTCTGATGCAGTGAATTGTCAGGCCAGCAGGTTATTACACAGTTCAATTTGCAGGGGTCACAATCCAAGGAATACCAGTAGTACCTGAAGATGGCAAGTCCATGCAAACCCAACATTTGGCATAATTGTGGGTATGATTTACTGTGGAAGCCCAATAATGGGAGGCATTTGCTAGGATGTTATGGCTGAAAAGGAAGATGCTTTGTGGGAAAAATAAGGGTAATTTTTGCTGATCTAATAACATACTTTCTAGAGTTCCTTTGGTTGATAATAAGGTCCCAGGCAGAAGAACATGATGGGGAGGTTTTAAATACCAGATATTCTCTCCCTGCAAATCTTGAGAGCCCTCTACTATTATATCAATTTTCAATCAGGGCATAAGAAAGCTCCACATACACATGCATAAGTTTGTTGTGGGAATAGGATGCCCCAGATTGGTGATAAATATTTTAGCAGGCATTTCCATATAAATTGAGGTTTTATTACAATATTTTGGTGACTCCTATTCCCCAGGGACATAGGGTTCCTTAACAACATTACTGCATAGGCTAATTTACCTTTTTTTCTCTGTTTCATATGGTCTGAGGCACAGGCAACCACAAATAATTGTCATTTCCCCTTTTTGGTTGCAAAGTAGTGGTCCCTTTGATTTGTAATCTTAGAGCCTGCATTGGCCCAGCTTTCAGCATTTCAATGGGGACAGGTGCAGCAGCCTGTGGTATTGCACTCAAGTGGGTTAAGGCCAAATAGAGCCTCTTGGGACACTGTTACAGGACATTTTATCATCTTTTAGCTGTTCATTTAATTAACCATTCATTCTTCCAATAAGGCCCACATCTGTGGGATTGCAGAGCTGATGGACCATTTACATGATGTCCAGATCCATGGCCCAGGATTGGGCAATTTCTTCAGTGAAAGGGGTCCCTTGATCACTAGCTATCTGTGTAGGTATGCCATACAGAGTGCTCACCCAGTTCAAATAGTAAATGATGACCTGCTGGTTCACCTTCCCCACTAGAAAAGCTGACAAAAGCCCTGTAGCCATGTCCACAGCAGTGAAAGCATACCTTGCCCACTCCAAGAGTGGAAGGAACCAGTACTTGCCAAAGGGTCTCCAGGATCTGCGATTGGCCAGTGTGTCCCATCTGGTGTGGCAGCCTACATTCACAATGCAGAAAGCATGAATGACTCTCTCTAGTGATGTCCACTAGCTGCTGGCACATGATTTGCAGCTGGAACTGCTGAGCCAGATGGCACAGTTTGATACCTTTTGTGTCTACCTTTGCGATGAAGCCTTTCTGCCACTTTCCTGTTTTCAGCTGTTCTGTTCTGAGCCTGTGTGAATGCTTCTGCTTCCACATTTCCAGGTAACATCCAACCACAATTCTTAATATGTTTCCACTTATATCTTATATATTTTATGTCCCAAACCATAGATTTATCATTACTTTTTATGCATTTACATTTAATCACCTGTAGGATGTAAGAAATGGAGTTACATACTGGGGAGTTTGATTCTATTGTGTACCCTTGAAAAGCCATGACCTTTAATCCTCATCAATATTGCTGGGTGGTATCTTTTTGTTGTTTCCATCAAAATGTGACCCCTCCAATTGTGGGTGATGAATTTTAATTAGATGGCTTCCATAGAGATGTGTCTCTACCTATTCAAGTTTGGGTTGCTTACTCAACCACTTTAAGAGGGAACCATTTTAGGAAGAGAGAGAGCAACCAGAACGACCAGAACAAAGACAAGAGAATGGCAGGCCTCTGGGGAAGCTGTTGAATAGAAAGCTAGCAGACCTTGCCACATGCCTTTCCAGTTGAGGGAGAAACCCTGAACACCATTTGTCTCCTTGAATTAAGGTGTTTTAGTTTGCAGACTGCCAGAATGCAATATACACAGAAATGGAATTGCCTTTAAAAAGGGAAATTTATTAAGTTGCAAGTTTTCTGTTCTAAGACCATGAAAAATGTCCCAATTAAAGAAAGTCCTATAAAAATGTCCAAATTGGGTGGTGTGATGGTGGGTCAGTGGTAAAATTCTTGCCTGCCATGCCAGAGACCTGGGTCTGATTCCCAGTACCTGACCATGCAAAAAAAAAAAAGTGTCCAAATTAAGGCACCAAGAAGAGTTTATCTTCACTCAGGAAAGGTCAGTGAAGTTCAGGGTTTCTCTCTCAAAAGACAGGCACATTGCCAACATATGTTGGCAATGCTTGCTTTCCAGGCTTCTTGTTTCATGAAGCTCCCCCAGGAATGTTTTCCTTCTTCATCTCCAAAGGTCTCTGGCTGCATAGGTTCTGTGGTTCTTGCAGCTCAAAAGTTTTTTCCAAAATGCTTCTTTTTTTAAAGGATTCCAGTAAACAAATGGCTTAAGAACTGTATACTAGTAACTTAATAAATTCTCCTTTTTAAAAGTCATTCCATTTCTGTTATAGTGCACTCTAGCAGCTTTCAAACTAGAACATATACCAAACAATATGATTCAATAATACTGATATTTATAATTACTCAAATGGTTACCTTTATCCAAGGACTTTATCTCTTCATTATAGTTTGAAGTGCTCACTAGTTTCTTTTCATTTCAGGCTGAAGAATTCACTTTAGCATTGCTTGTGGAGAAGGTCTTTTTATGTTGAACTCCCTCAGCTTTTATCTGAGAATGTCTGAATCTTTCCTTATTTTTGAAAGAGAGCATTGCCAGATGTAAAATACTTGGTAGGTAGTTGTATTCATTCAGTGCTTTAATTATTTCAATGCATTGCCTTCTTCCCTCCATGATTTTTTATGAGAACAGCAGCACTGAATCTAATTGGGATTCTCTTATAGATAAAATTTTATTTATCTCTTGTGGCTTTCAGAGTGCTCTCCTTGTCCTTTGTATTCTATAACATACATGGCAGGGTATATTTTTCTTCATTTTTATCATTTTTGGATGTTCTCTGAGTTTATTGGATG
>PVIY010018183.1:0-48060 GCA_004026745.1 Myrmecophaga tridactyla | reverse complement strand
TGTCAACAGTAGGTACCCAAGTTATAGTTTGTGTTTTTGTCATTTGGGTTTGTTGGTCATTTGTGTTTTGTTTTGATATTTAGTATGATATCTGTTATGGTTTAAGATAGCCCTTCTTTAACATATTAAGACGTAGTCTTATATTTCTACTTTCGCTTAATTTAAAAGGTCTTCTAAAATCAACCTTCTAAAAATAGTGAATGGATTTAGTTTGGTAGAGCCCCTTTGAGTTTGGCATAGGTCTCACTAACCTATATTCTATTGCAGGCACCTGATTTCCACATTCATATTTCATACATTTCTGTAAACTTTCTGACACTTTGGACCTAAAATATTAAGTGTCCTCAATTTTTTAACCAAATTCATAAGAAGCAAATTTAATTAGAGTTTTCTAGGCTCAAGACTTTAAAAGAATTAATGCTCAGGAAAATATCTCAAAGTTTATAAAATATTGGTATGTGCCTACAATCTTAGAATATAAGTTGTTTAGTTCAATACTTAGTTTGAATGCAGGACCTGTGTTTAACTTATGGTATATGACAGGAAACATGGTGGTTAGTGGTATAAAGTCAAGATGAAGCATTGGATCTATGGGAAAAGAGCAAGGTTGTAATCATCCAGTGCATTGTAGGTACATTGAGATTTTCTTCCTCTCTGGAGCTGATGTGGCTGATTTGAAAGGAAGTGGTTTCCTTGTTGAGTTAAGACACTCCTATGATTCCCACTAACCTTTCTCTGGTGGACAATTTCACTCTCACTCTTCTAGCCCCCAAGGAACTGCATGGACGTACACTGGAGGTTTTCCTGTCCAAAGTTCACGTATGGTGTAATTTGAGTAAAAACCCTGGTGAGTTCTGTGCTGCTCTGAGTTAAATGATAGGAAAACCTGATACGTATGGATGGGCTGAAGACAAAGTAAGTGTGTTTTCCTTCCCCAATTCAGTAAAAAATAGCACAGGGGATGCATGAACTGATTTCAAACACTTAGCTAATGCTAGGAAGCTAGAAGCAAAAAGATAATTGACAAGATCAATTTACTGATGTATTAGTTTATGTATCACATCCAATTGCTTTAGCATAACACCACATTCCATTACATATTCTCAATTTTCAGATTATTCATCTGAATATCAGGAACAGATAAATATCAGCCATATTAAAACCTATTGTGCTTATACTGTTAAATGCCCTATGTTGAATTTCTCAATGGTCTGTTAATTTTCCTGTGAGATGATTTTAGATATTTTTTAAAGCATATTTTGAATGATTGGGACACTTCTTAGGAATTTGCCCTATTAGCAAACTACCTTCTGACAGTGTGCACCCTATCTTAAAGCCATCTCACTTTATTAAATCTTGATACCATCCAATGAAACAAAGGGAGCTTGTTAAGATGATGTTCATTGTTGCCAATTTATAGTACGTTCCATGTGTTTTACCAGCTTAAACTCTGTTTAGCTTATTGGCTTATCAGGACAAGAAATACCAATTGAAAGGAAGAATCTCTGAAGTATTTAATAGTGGGTTCATGTATGACTGATAGGCTGATTTACGTTACAGCAAGCAATTAGCATAATAATAATAAATTTATAAAATAAAATAATACAGTATAAATAATACTTTATAGCTTCAATATTTGACTATCTTGATAGTATAGTGATTTAACCCTGAGCTTCAGCCTTTGTTCAAAGTGAAGTTATATATGATGGATATGATCTTTCTTTTTGATTTCAAAATGTAGTGAGTGCTTGAAATAAAGTTAGGTGTAGGACCAGCATTGTTATGTATGAAAGTATGTCCACATTTATATGCTTCTTAGCAGGTGCTTTCGTATTTCAGATTATGTTTCTGAAAACTTCTATGACATCCTCTCTCTCTGTAATTTGTATTTTGTTTAGTGCACTTTGATCTTCTACTGAAGGTGTTGGGATGCTGTTTTCTTCTTGCTGTTCATTGTTCTGTTCTTTTCCAAAAATAGCTTTATTCAACTATAATCAACATACAATAAACTGCATATTTAAGGTATGTGATGGGATAAATTTTGACATGTGTGAACTAAATGAAACCATCACTATAGGCAAGATCACAAACATATCCATAGTTTCCAAAAGTTTCCGGTGTCCTTTATTCATTCTTATCTCCTGCTCCTTTGTTTCAGTTTGGAAATGCTGCCAGAATGTAATATACCAGGAATAGTTGGCTTTTAAATAGGGAATTTATTGAGTTACAAGTTTACTGTTCCAAGGCCATACAAATGTCCAAACCAAGTCATCCAGAGAAAGATACCTTGAATCAAGAAAGGCCGATGTCTGTCACATGGGAAGGCACCTGGCTAGCCTGCATCCTTTTCCAGCTTCTGGTTTCAGGCAGCTCACTCAGCTCCTGTGGCTTTTTCTGGCTTATTGTTTGCTTAGGATCTCATGGGAAGGCACATGGCAATGTCTGCTGTGCTGTACATCTCCAAATGTCTATGTTTAGGCATGTGCTCTCTCTGTTGGCACTCCAAGCATCTCCTTTGGCATTCCATGCATCTTCAAATGTCTGTGTCTATGTCACTTGTAAGCATTCTCCAAAATGTTTCCTCTTTTAAAGGACTCCTGTAAACTAATCAAGACACACCGAAATGAGTGAAGTCACATTTCCATCTAGTCAAAAGTCACACCTACAATTGGGTGCATCACATCTCCATGGAAGTAATCCAATCACGAGGTCACACCCATAATTGAGTGGGTCAGTTTCCGTGGAAACAATTTATTCAAAGATTTCCACCCTAAGCAGTAGGTCTGACCCCACAAGATTGGATAAGGATAGAAAGAAAATGGCTTTTCCAGGGTACAGAAACTAGCACACCCCCTAACTGCCACACTCCTCTGGGTCCCAGATAGGCACAGATCTGGTTTTTCTCTTATGATTTATTCATAATTCATCATTTTTGTTGAATATATAGACAGAAATGCAGAAAATATGGAGTTTGGAAGTTGTTAGTGAAATTATTAGGTGAATACATTAGTGGATCATTATATTAGAGTTCAATTCTACTTTATTGATAAGTTGAATTTGCTTAACTAGTCCTTGGATGATTTAAACTTTTACTGAATTATCTATTCATCCTGTCTATCTATCTATCTCTATCTATCTGTCTATCATCGTCATCTAATCAATATTAACACTAAAGATTAAGGAAATTTTTGACACAAGGGTAAGCATGGGCAAAGTGGCAAAGCAACAAAAGCAGAAAGACATAAAAGCATTATTATACTCAAACAGAATTCTGTGCTTTGCCACAATTTTATAGTACACCAAATTTTATGTGTTCCTTCTTTCCTTTTTTGGTGGGTTGTGCTATGAAGGCTAAAGTCATGATTTTGTGTTTTGGTGCTTTTTAAATCCACACATATCATTTTGTCCCTAGAAAGCATTTGATTAAAAGGGAAAATTGTGGTGGTAGAGTATAAAGGAAAAGAGAGAACAGAAAAAAAAGAAACAAAAACAGAAAGAAAGAGAGGAATAAAAGAAATCTTTAAAAGGGTGATAACTGATTACTTATCATTTTAATAGAAAGAACATCTAGATAATGAAATAATTTGGACGCTACAATAGATTTTCAAGAAATGTTTATTTGATTAACGAATTCCAATAATATGAGCACCTTGATACATCAGGTTCTTTCTTGACACTAGGGATGCCCCAAGGAACAAAAGAGGTGATGACCTCGTCTTTATGGACTTATATTTTAGTGAACGATACAAACAATAAAAATGCAGTATATATAAAACAATACATGTCAGTGTAAAATGCAATATAAAATCCATTATAAAGTATAAAAATATATGTGCTATATAAGTATGTAATGTATAATTTGGGATGTTTAAAGGGAATCAGCACAGAGAGTGTCAATGACCACCTATTGTTTGAAATCTCCTAATTTAACAGTGGTAAAATGTTATGAGCTGCATCCTGGAATGCGAAATACAAAATACGAAATAAATCACACCAAGAGTGGCATTTATAACTCACAGAAGTTCATCAACCTATACTGAATGTGGAAGAAGCAATTTATACAGATTCAAAATAATATCTAGGAATATTATTCTTGTTGTCTTCAGGATACTGTGGCCCTAAAGAAATGGCACATACGACAGGATTTTCAAAAGATGTGGGAAATGGTAAGAACTTGCTGCTAAGGTGGCTAGGCTAAAAGTGGCCTAAAGTGAAGTTGGATTCCTTGATTCCCTCCTCAATTCTAACGGCTGTGCAATTGCTCTTCCTCAAGCTTCATGGTACTCTGGACATTTATTGTCTGGAAAGAAATAAACTGAAGGTGCCTGAATTATGAAAGTGCCTGGCACAGTTGAGGACATTGGTTCTGTACATCAAACAGGACTTATTGACCTGCAACCAGGCATTCACTCATCTGGTAGGAAATTAGGAAGTCTCTCCCTTGGCGAATTTAACTAAGTCAAGAGTTAATACCTAAATTTTAGTGATCTCTAACATCATGTCCTTTCAACCCACCTTTTTTTTTCAACTTGGGCAGGCACCAGGAATTGAAGGGATATATGTCATTTTTTAAATATGCCATTTATTATTATTATTACTATTTTGCATGGGCAGGCACCAGGAAATCGAACCCGAGTCTCTGGCATGGCAGGCGAGAATTCTGCCACTAAGCCACCGTTGAACTGCCCTCAAGCCACTTTATGGTGAAGTGTAACTTCAAGAAACTCCAAATTCAGCACTTCCAAAGAGTTTTTAGTCCTCCATGTTCAATCATGTGGTTTCATAATCAAGAATTACGTCATGAAGAAAGCTTATAATGTGGAAGATGTGAATTAATACAAACTGAAAAAAAAACACATTCTGGAGGAATCAAAAACTATTTGAGAAGGAAACAAAAAAAAAACAAAGTATTTTTATCACTAATATCTTCAGGGATATGAAAAAAGATAACACATTTATGAAACAAGAATAGGATGCTATAGAACAGGAATTCACAGAAGACAAAAAAGAATCCATAGAATTAAAAGCATAATGGGGGGAAAAACTTAATAGAGGGGTTGAAAGAGAATGTTAAAGTATCTTTAAAAGCAGAACAAAACCAAAATCAAAACAAAACAAAATGAAAAACTCAGAAAAATGAAAAATAGGAGAAAAAAGATAAGAAAATGAAAGAAGTATAAAAAGAGAACAGAAAAACTGCAACAAAGGAAAGTATCAAAATAATTCAAGAAAAATTATCAGAACATCAAGACCTGAGTTTCCAGATTAAAAGGATTCACTAAGAGAGCGGAAGAAAACAGATCATACCAAGTCACCCATTATGAAACTTTCAGAACACCTGGACAATGAAATGATTCTACTAGATTAAAAAAAATAATAAATGAAACAGGTTATATACAAAGGATGAAGAAACCAAATATCTTTGGACTTCTCAGCAGCAATACTTGAAACAAGAAGATATGCTTCCAAGAATCAAGGGAAATGCACCCAAAATTCTGAACAAAAATCATCTTCAGCCTAGAATTCTATCCTCAGAAATCATTAATCAAGAGTGGATATTGAGCAAAAGTGCTTTTAGACATTCTAGGTCTCAAAAAATTTATTTCCCTTGTGCCTTTTCTTAAGAAACTATTGGAAGACGAACTCCACTAAAATGAGAGAGTAAATCAAGACAGAAGAAGAAGTTTAAAACTTGGAATAAGAGATCCAAAGCAGGAAAAAGGAAATCCCAGTGTGACAACTGTGCTTCACACATAGAGGTGACCAGTCCAGGTGGTAGAGTGGGACTCAAGAGTTTGATATATTTATCACTGTCATCAAGATCCTCTCTTTTAACCATTATACTCTCTTTTAACTTGAGGATAGGGTCCTTGGCCCAGATTCTAACTGTGCTTGCTTTGTCTTGACCATATGTTGACGAAGTTTCTGCTCTTCTTTTCTTCTGATCAAACTTCAGCTGTGTGGCCAGTACTGGTCCACACTATGGCCCTATCAGATTGGGTGGATTCTAATAAGGTCTCAGTTTCCCAGTTACTTCAGACCTTGTTCCCTGGCTTCTCCAGAGGAAGTGTCTTATAATCTCAGAAAAGCTGAAGCCAAACCATGGTCCAGAGGCTCTCCTCAGCATACTTTCTCCTGATAACTTTCAATGAATGGAGACAATATTGCCATTTCCTTGTACAAGGTTTGCAATTGCTGCTCCTGTTTTCAAAATTAAATGACATATTCTTTAGGAATATGGAGCTTTGGGATTGGTGGAGCTTTGGGGAAAAGCAAGTGAACGATGGGCACAAAATCAGACAAAAATTGCTTCTGGGGAGCAGATGAGAAGGGGAGGGACACAGAGCACTGGTGCTGGTAATGTTCTCTTAAATGGGTACATAGATTTATCTTTACTATTTAACATATATATATATATATATGTTTTAAACACTGCCCCATACAAATGATACATTTCACAATATAACATTTTTAAAATAAAAAAATGAAAAAAAAGTCATACATAGAAATTAAAGGCAGCTTATCTACCTGTTGGATGCTGGAAGCGTTGGGCCCCAATGGGACTCATCCTGCAGTATCCCTGCATACAGACCTCCTTCATGCACAGCTGTGCAAGAATCCAATTTCTCAACTAACAATAGGGATGAAAATGATTTCAGAACCTAAAAACCAAGCAAATTTCTTTAGATTTTTGGTGAAAATGGTTGGATTTTGTTTTATTCTCCAAATCTTGGTTATTGCTTTAGTTTCTTTGTTGCTGAAGCAAATGCCATGCAATGAGTCAGTCTAAACAATGCTTTTGAGGATAGGAGAAGTTCAAATCAAGGCATCCATCGATTCAATGCTTTCTTCCTGAAGACGTGTTCTGGGGCTGGCTGTTGGTAATCTTTGGTCCTGGGCTCCTCTGTTACATGGCGGCCACTCTTCGCCTCTCCATTCAATTGCAGGTTCCATTGACTTTCAGTTTCTAACTTCTCCCTCTGTAGCTTTTTTCTTTTTCTCTCAGTGACCTTCCATATAAGGCCTTAAGTAAAAGGATTGTGACCCATTCTGGGCCACACCTTACCTGAAGTAGCCTCATCAGAAGGTTCTATTTATAAGGGTACCTAGAGGAATGAATTAAGTTTAAGAACATGTTTTTCTGGAGTATAGAGTTCCAAATCACCCCAATTCTCTCAGCAGTATTTACAAATAAGTTGTTAATAAGTTTCACTAGGTGAATAATTTGAATTTTGTATTGGATTGGGGGAGTTGCCAGGAGAAAAGAGTCATTTACTCTCCATGGCAATCTGATAAGGAAATACACTACCATCTCTGTATTAATATTGGTGAATTAATTTGTCAGCACATAGAATAGTGTACTTAGGAATGTCGCAGTGCTTTCTGGTAGGGAATAAAAAGAAAAAAACAAGCCAAAACCCAAAAACACAGTGAGAGAAGTAGAATAACCATGTTATTGCAGCACTCAAGACTTGGAGTACACACTGTCAAGATCCATACCAGCCTCGTAGTTGTTGACAGATAAAGTAACAGAAATGAAACCCATTTATTTGTTTTTTATTAAGACCTCAAGGTAGAGCAGACTTTCAGTTTTCGTACTTATTGCATTGACAGAACAGAGACTGAGAGCAAAAAGGTGGCAGTCCAGAAATATAAATGAAAACCTAGGTTCATATCAAAATCTCATTTAGTCTTGGAAAGGGAGCTGCTGTTTGGATTATTTTTGACCCTAAAACAAATATACCATGGAGGATCACAGCATACCTGGCATGTATCTACCCTTCCCTGTGAGCAGTACTTTCAGTTTTGTTGCTTTTACTGCACAATACTTTATTTCTTTTGTGGAGTTTTAGGCAAGTTCAATTATTATCAGAATAGGTTGCTTTTGCTGAATGCAAATTACTAGAAACAGACATATACATTTCAGTCTGCAGGAAGTATGAAACTAGATTTGGAAAATTGATAACAGACCTTTTTTTTTTTTCATTACGAAACCAAGCCCAGTGCTGCAGCTTAATTACCAGGGTAAGCACAGAGTAAGTAGGAAATGTGAAGTGAGAATTTTTGTTTTGTGTTGTTGAGATTGTTCGTGGGTCTTGAATAACATTTCTAGATAAATCATTTGTTACTTTCCTTCATGTTACTTAAGGTGACATAGCAAAAATTCTTGCAAGCAGTTGTCTCTTTGCCTTTCTTCCTTCTTTCCTTCCTTTTTCCCTTCCTTTCTTCCTTCTGGTTTGTCTTTTCCGTCTTTCTGTCAGTCTGTTTTTTCTGTCTTTCTGTTTGTCAGTCTGTCAGGTTTTCTGTCTTCCTTTTCATTTCTGTCATTCAACACTCAACATGGAATTATGTTCTCATAATTAGAACACTAAGTTGGCTACAGAATTCTGGACACAACAACATAATGTATTTAGTGAAATACAAGTGAGGAAATGGAGTCTTCAGTGAACTCTAAATATCATTATACTCCACCAATGTCCGTTTCTGGAGTATATCCTTCAAACAATTTGGCTTGAAGTATTCTAAAGTCTACATTTGATAATTTTCTCATTAATTTTTTAGCAACAGAAAGATAGCGTGAACTTGTTTCTCAAATTACCTTTTCTGACCTTTCGCAAGATGATAATTACAAAAAAGGGAGGCCGGGAAGACTTGTAAAAAAAAAAAATTAAGCTTATAAAGTAGCTAAAATGGCCCTTCTGTGCTGGTGTCGATTTCAAAATTAACATTTTGGTTCATGTGCTTCTAATAATCACTGACCCTTACTTCATGTACTTTCCACAGGAAATGAATACAGCAGAAATTACTTTGACCCACTGATGGATGAGGAAATAAACCCAAGGCAGTGTGGGATGGAGGTCAGCGGAGAGGGTGAGCTAGAATTAAGTATGTAATTTTTGTGTCAGAATATTCTTTTCCATTCATGAAAATGAGGTGACAAAGATCACATATGCAGTTCCGTTTAGATTTTGCAGCTTACAAATTAAATGGTAAGTTTTAACCATAACAACATGATGGGCAGAGAAGGTAATTTTTGATCAAGGACAGCAAGCTGGCCAGATGACAGAAGCAGGAATCCGAGTTCATTTGATGCTGCTGTAAGCGGTTTGGCCCATTTTATATGGATGATGAACACCATCGCTTTACACATAAATGCATCTCTGGTCTTTGATCTAAAATGAGCATTCTTCATTAAAATGCATCCAGTGTAGATTTCCATACACCTTGACTATTGCATTTCTTTCACCAAATTCATGGAACCACCTGTGTTTTGAGCCATGAAGATGCAGTGCTGTGATGTTAATTTTCCTCTTCTATAATCTTAAATCCAGTTGTGGTTAGAAAAGAGCAATTTCAGATTTCTCCTTACGTGCATAGCACAATACATAGTTTATTGTTTACACGGCACACCACAGTTATCATCGATAAAGGTTATCGATCACAAAAAAACAGTGACAGATGTTACTCTGGGTCATTTACAACCCAGGAGATCAGGTTCCACTGTTGCCCACCAATGGACATTATTTTTAGGGAACCTCCTTAAATGGTCTTATTTGCAAAAACCTTATAATACATCTTTTTTTTTTTAAAAAGGGCAGGTTTGGGGTGTCTGGGATCAGGTACCAACCAGCAACTTTAGGTTTCTTTCCTCCTTCTCTCCCTACATCCTTCCCTTCCTCCTGTCCTCACCCTTTTCTTTTATTCTTTCTTGCTCTTTCTGATTGACTGTCAAAGGCAGTGAATATTTGCCTGGTTCCCCATCCATTCCTGCTCCCCTTTCATCCATTCTCCACGCAGTTTCCAGAGTGATTGTCTTAAAGATTAAATCTGATCTTGCTGCTTCCTTATTAAAGCCCTGTAATTGGGTGCCCACTTTTTTAGGGTAGAGACCATTTTACCTTCCTATCTTGTTTCAGGTCCCTTCTCTCTTGCTCGCCATGCTTGAATCACTCTGGGTTTCTTTTTGTTCCTCATCTGCATGGAGCTCCTTTGTGCAAAGGACCCTCACAGGGGCTGGAGAATGCCTCCTTTCCTTCCTCACCTGGCCAGTATCAATTTTTCTTAAAGGCTTCATGCCAGTGTTCATTTTCAACTCCCTTGATGAGTGTAAGTGATGTCTTCCTGTGTACCTCCTTTAGAGAATTCATCAAAGCAGTCTGCAGAATATTTGTTAGTATAATTCTCTGTGAAAAGTGTTTCTTCTCTGTTAGACTACTGTCTGAATAAAAAGAGGGAAGAGATGTCTAATTTGATGAATTCTTAGAGCTTAGCACAAAGCCTGGCACAGAGCAGGTCCTTGCTAAATATTTGTTGAATTAATGAACAAATGAATGTAAAGTGCTAAACTGAGCATAGGATGTGGCACTTTCTGTAAACATTAGTTTATTTACTGACACTTGATGATACAGTCACTCTGACCGACACAAAATCCTCCGAAGTCATGATTATTGGTCCCATTTAAAGGTGAAGAAACAGGCTTAGTAAGATTTAATCTTCCTTAAGATCATGCTCATGCAACAAGTGATGGGCAAGATTTAGAGTCCTAGCCCATCTGCAGTTCAGTTCATTCTTTTTCCCTTGCATTGTCTCACCTCAAGGGTTGTATTTCCCTGTTTGGCTTCTCCAGCCTTCTCTTTGTAGGACAACTTTTGAAGGGGCAAGGAAGTGGGTCGATTCAAATTGTGGAAGGGGGCATTCTCTTGCTTCTGCTTCTGTGTTATGTGACCCTCCAGGAACGAGTTTTATTAGGACACCACTGAGAAGTGCTGCTCACCTGGCTTTCCTACCTGAGGAACCAGAATTGCCACAGCTGTGGCTGGTTAGAACCATCTAGTTCAGATTCCTCTCGTTGCTTACGATTCCACTCAATCCTTCATAATCAAAACAAAAATATTATTTCAGATTGACAGAAACCAAACTATGGAAAGTTGTGCAGCGTGATTACTAAGTAGTTCGCAGTAAAAAAATGGGGTGCCTGCTGTTTGCTGAGGACCTGTTGTGGGTCAGACATAAGCTAAGTGTTTTATGCATGCCGTCTTATTAACCTGCACAGCCACCCCATTTTATGGGCAAGGAGATTAACGTTCAGCTAGTCTGAGAAACTGCCCCAGGGTTACAGAGTGAATAAGTGGCAGAACTGATACCAAACCTGGGTCCTGCTGCCTCTCTCCCAAAGACAGTAACTACCTATTAATCCCATTTACCATCTTGTTGTTTTAGTAAAGAAGTTGCAGGTTTACAGAAAAACCATGTATAAAACGCAGAGTTCCCACATACCAATGTATTATTAAAACTTTGTATTAGTGTGATACCTTTGTTATAACTGATGAAAGAATGTTTTTATAATTTTATTAGAAGCTCTAGTCCATAGTTTACATTAGGGTTCACTCTTTGTATTGTAAAGTTCTATGTTTTTTAAAAATTATTGTAGTAACGTATCTATATATTTCTGCACAACCCAAAATGTCCTCTTTTGAACATATTCAAATATATAATTCAGTGCTGTTGGATGCGTTCACAAGATTGTGCTACTATCACCACCATCCATTACCAACACTTTTCCACCAACCAAATAGAAACTCTGTACATTTAAACATTAACTCTTCATTCCCTACCTCCACCCCAGCCCCTAGCAACCAATATTCTAATTTCTGACTCTATGAATTTGCTTATTCCAATTATTGACAATCTAAATGCTCATTTATTCTCATCTGTAACTCTCTTTGGTCTCTGTCAGGGTCAACTCTTTATATGGGGGCTTTTGTTATATCTGCAGAGAATTTCCCATCTATGCGTGTGTTATTGTTCATTGTTAATTTCTAATAGATTTTTTTTATCAGCCATCTATAAGCATTATGTGTTTTGTATTTATTCCTACTCAGTGATTTAGGCTGTGCTTCCCTAATGGATAATTTGCAAAATATCTTCCAGGCATGGCCTCGCTCCCATTTCCCCTATTGTTGGTTCTTGGCAGGAAAAGAACATTTGCAGGTCAACTGATACATGGAAAAGTCTTCTGCAGAGTGAAATGAGCAGAAGCTTCTAACTTCAGGGAGCTTTGTTACACTCTCAAACATTCTGTCTGTCCCTTAGAAGCCTACAAAAGCCTAGGCTTTCCTGTGTAATCATTCTAAATCCATGAGTGTAGGCTAATGGGATTTTATCCAACACTGATAAAAGTTCTCAGGTAGGGGCACAAGGTAGAGACCTAGAATTTTCAGAAGCTTCTATCCTAGTCAATGAGCACCACAGAGGCATTTCTAGAGTATTTGGTGGTGGTTCAGATGTGAGTTGCAGAATCAACTACCACCTCCTTTACGTGTTCTAAGTGTGTCTCTGGCCCAGATATGGAGCCATGTTCAGAGTTGGTCTACCAGAGAGTGCACAGTGATAAGGAATAGGATTATATGGGCTATGTTGAAAATGCCACAGTAAAAGTACAGCTGCAGTTCAGTTAGTTTAGTTGTTTCCCATAGGAGAGTAGAAATGTTTGACAGTGCTTGTGTGTTCTAATTCTAAGCCTGAAGTGTTCATCCAACCTGTTATAGTTTATGTTTGGTTTTATCTAGTGGCAGGAGATCTACCAAGTTGGCCCTTTAAACCCTCTTCTAGAGTCATGTTTTCATGATTAAATTTTTTTAAGCAATGTCATGGCCTCAGTGTTATAAATTCACAAAATACCCAATAAGCCCTTGCACTTGCCATTATACTGCAAGAGCATGAATAAAAGAATCCAGAACCACTTATATTTGTTTCTTATATCTACCTTGTAAAAACTATGCTTTGTAGATAGTAGCTAATGGAAAAAACTCATTCATTTTGATCAAACACGTGTATATTCTGTTGAATGATTTGACAAATCATAATGGCTTGTTCTGAAATGATTCTTGTGTAATAGATGCCACAAGCCATTGGATAGACGATTCTTTTTTTGGTTGGAGAAGCATCCTATTATGCATCCGCTGAAATATACATTTAAAAATCACTATTCCAATTATTGTTGATTTACAAAGGAATTTTTTTTTCATAGGAGGGTAGCATATTGAGTAGACTTTGTGTGGATGGTCTATAATGTTACTAAGTAGCCATGAGAGTTAATAATTTCTTTTTTATAATTGTTTGTCTATCTATAAATTAACTGATGTGAAAGTTATCATAAATATGTTCCTTTAGCACCTCTACAAGTTGGAGATGGAATTTTCTATAATCAGTTAATGAAGCTACTTGAGGAGACTGAACGTGAAGAACTCCAAGGTAAGAGACCAATTATTTTCAATCTTTTATATTAACATAAGTTGTAAATTAATAGACATGATTTCTTGCAAATGCTAAGCTGTCTTTTCTAAATATAACCACGTTCTGATGACTAATTGTGTGTTTAGATGGTTGTAAATATTTAAATTACTGCTAAAATTTTGGGGAAAAGTAATTATGGACAACGTTCTTGTAATTGCGTAAAATTTATAAGTCAAAATAGCAAAAATGATTTAGCTGACTTATTACTGCAGAACCCCACAGTGGCATACTGGGATCACCAATTTATGAGAATATTTGTTAGTCCTTTTAAAGACTCTATCTTTGCTTTTGAATAAATGCTTTGGAGTGCTAGAAGACAAGTAGTATGTTATTTTTCTACCTCAGTATGACAATTCTGATATATGAGTATTAGGCCCTTTAAGTAAGAAATTCTTTTATGTAATCCTTTAAAAACTAAATTCTTAGTTCAACATGTGTAATTTATGCCAGAACCATGCTGTAAGTTTTTAACCAAAGCATTAAGTGTAAATTGTTATGTACACATGCATTTGAATTAATGGGAAATGTTCTAATAAAGTTCTTTTCAAAGTGTGTACTTAGTTCTGAAACAATGATTTTATCTTCCAAGTTAACATGATTTCTTAAGGTACTTATAAGGAGAAAGGAATTGATCATGGTGAGGTCCCTTTGAATTGAATTTCTGTTTAGCCTTCCCCAATAACAAGTTCGGTGACTTTGGGCCAATTACTTACCTTTCTTTGTCATTCCTGCCAAATGGACATAATAATATCTGTTCCGTTGAGTACTTGTCATGATTGCTTATTGCATGACAGACATATAAAGCAAAGCCTGGCATCTAGTAAATGTTCAATAATTGTTAACTATTACTAGTATCGAGCAGACTTGATAACCTTATACCTAGAATAATGAAGAGGACAATGAAGATGATGAAAAAATGAGTAATAACTAAACATTCTTTGGTTCCTTACTTGGGGCCTGGAACTTTCCATACACTGCTGTAAATAAATTAAGTATTAACTTATTTAGTAATACTTGACATATTTAAACCCCATGACAAACCTAAAGGTCAGGCCCTATTTTTATCCCCATTTACAGAATATTCCCAAATAGAACTTTTTCCTGACTGGGTTAACCTCTCTTTATTTTTGTACTTTCAGGTTGTGTAGTCAACCTTTTCTTTCTTTTTGCTTTTATAAGCTGAAGCAAACTCATTTTTCATGCCACCCATGTGATTTTGATGAATTCTGAATTCAAATGGTTATGTTTAAATCAGTCAATCCTCTATATTAGACTCATTTCAGAGTTGGCAAAAATTTATTGAGTACATTTTGTGCAAGACATTGAGTAATGCACGTTTATACCTATTATGTCTCCACCACTTTGACGATTGTTTGCTGCTGGGTTCCCTTAAAGCCTTCTTAGACACAGATTTACAGTAAGTACCTAGTAGATCTTCAGAAAACATTTATGAGACTGCAAAAGTCTCATAACATTTTTAGAGTAGACAGGCACTTTGTCCATTATTTTATGCATGAATATGAACTGACACTCAAAGTTTAAAGACTATGTTAAGATTTACAGAGTATCAGTAAACAAAAAAGGAAACCCATCTTGGACTTCTGGGTACTTCAGCCCCACTCTCCTTCCAGTACCCACCTCCTATTCCTCCTTCTACAAAAAAGCTCTCATCTATTGGTTAAAGTGTCAAGTTTCTTGTTAGAAAACTAGCATTGAAAGCATGGAAAATTTCATATTTCACTTTCTAGCATTTTGCAGAGATTGAAAGCGAAAGAATTATTTTGTGTTTACAGGGTGCATCTAGCTAGATGAATAGATACATTTTTGTAGGTGATGCTGTTTTCAGATGATATAGTGAGAAGCAAAGTACACATACCATTTATATGCACGCTGGCATTTCTATGCAAATAAACAAGGCAGCCCAATAAAGTGCTTCTGTGTGTGCAAAACTCAGTCACTGTTCTCACAGACTCTAACTTGGGAAAGTGAGTCAAGGAGCTCTGGCTTCTCCTAAACCTATTCATTTCCCAAGCTGGTTTCAGCAAAACAGAGAGTATGTGATAAGATGTTGACATAAACAACATGTAATATTAATGCAGAAAAAGCACAGGATGCATACTTCAGGGTATACTTGGTAAGTGGGGAAAGGTTTTGATGAACAGCTGTTCTTGGCTTGCTTTGTAAACCTCACAGGATTAAGAAAAGTTAGTATTTTTTTTCTCCTTAACCTTTCAACTTGTTCTAGGCGCTAGGGATTTCCCAGCACATTAAACAGAAAGTAATTCACTAAAATATGATTATGAAAAAACTAACCTTAGTCCATTTAAGAAAAAGATTAGTCTATTACATGTTTAATCAGTATTAAAACCACAAAAACCAAGTGGCATTCCATGGTATTTTCTTGTTATAAATAGATAAGAGCATCAAAGCAGAGACTTTGGATTCTGAAGTGCCCATGAGTTCCAGCGCAAGCCGTGGATGCCACAAAGAGACTGAAGAAGCCATCCCTTCTTACGTTGAGGAGTTTGAAAGATATGCTCAGAAAGACATAGTTCTGCTTTCTAGTCCTTCATTAAAACAGGTCAGCGTTAAAAATATGTTAAGAAATGTAAGATACTCCTTTTTAAATAACATGTTGGTATGTCAGCCCTACACACTGTCTCTGATTTCACTCGATAACCCACCCTTTCCTAAAACCCATGGTTCTCCCTTGCCTGGGCTTTTCCCTTTCTTTTTCATTGCACATTTTACAAAGCAGAATTTGAACCATTTATCTAGGTCAGTCCTGGCCCTTGCACAATTCAGTTTTACTTCATCTGGTTTGATTTTGTGTTAGAGTACTAGCTTCTAGAATTTTATAGAGTATCTATACTAAATTCTGAAACCAGCATAAACTTCCTTGGATAAAATAAAGAAATTAGAAACAAGTCAGACCTGTTTGCAACAGTGCTGTATTACCATGTGAAGACTAGTACTCGTGAAGTCATCATCCAGTAAACTTATTGCTCCTAGCTGTTGTGACTCTTGGCGCAGAAGAATCTTTAGCACATGATTGCCTTGACTTTAGAGACACTTTATCTATTTTCTGTATCTGCAGTTTCTGTTTATGTGGAGTGTAACATTATGTGTTCACCTCCACCAAAAAGAAGCAAAGTGTTTCTTCTATGTAGTCACTTTATCCATCTCAAATAAAAAATGTAAATGGATGAGTATAGCTCCAGGTGTGTGTGTGTGCGTGTGTGTGTGTGTGTGTGTGTGTGTGAAACGTAAGGTGATTCAGGGTTAAAGAGAAAAACAAGATCACCCCTAGGTGAAAAAAACTATTCTCAGTGAAGTCTTCTATAATAACAGGTTTTAAGCAGAAATATTTCTAAATTCAGAAGTGAGAGGAATAGCTTATTTTGGTGGAGTGGGGGATATTCCCTAATATAGGGTGTAGAAATTCTGTAATAGGGTTTTATTTTTTCTGTTTGTGCCTATTGGATCTGAATATCCTGGAAACATCACATTTTCATCTGTTTTGAGCTTTCCTAATACGTGACCCTCATGAGCAAGTATGGTCTTTCCTATCACAACCTCCAGGGTACCTCTTATAGAGGCTTGTGGTTGTGTTCCCCCAAAAGATATGGCCAAATCCTAACCCCTCATAAGGCCACTGTGACCCTATTGGGAAATAAAGTCTTTGCAGTATAATTGAGTGTCTAGACAAGTGCATCCTAGATGTAGGGTGGACCCTAAACCCAATGTCCTTATAAGAGAAAGGAGGGGGAGATTTGAGATGCAGAGATACATACAAAGGGGCAGGCCTTATGAAGATAAGGACAGAGGGTGGAGTGATGCCATGTACCAACCAAGGATTGCCAAGGATTGCTGCTAAGACAGAGGCAGGGAACAGATCTTCCCTCAGAGTCTTCGGAAGGAGACAACCCTGGCAACACTTTGACTTTGGATGCCAGAACTGTGATGCAAGAAATTTCTGTTGTTCTAAGCCACCAACTTTGGGGTGATTTGATACAGCAGCTACAAGAAAGTAAAGCAGCTCCGAAGGTGGCGATTCCGTGGGCTAGGTGATACCTCTCCATCAATGAATTAAAAGAATTCCTGTCTTTCTCAAGGCTCTGAAAGGATGCTGAAGTGAAAACAGATGGATGTCTCTGCCTCTGTATATTACATTCTTTCTACATTCTTTTTCCGAGGTATATTCTGATACATGAACAGTTCACCATTTCTACTTGTTATTTGCTTCATATTGTTGCATTATGTCCACTTCAACTTACTCCATGATATATTTTCATTTTCAAGAGCAGATGCATGGATTCCTTGAAGATCATAGGGCTGGTAGTTTTATATGCTCATTCTGTAAAAGGTAAGCAGAGGAGCAGAATGGTCACCTGCTCTTCCGGCCTGAGGCTTACCTGCAAAGGGTCAGCACAGCATCTGAGAGGCCAGTAAGAGTTGAAATCATGTCTGAATTTTTGTCACATGTCGGAATCAGGAAACAGTAAAAACACTCATGAGAATTTAAGTGTTTCATACTGGTGGCCATTGTTCCCTTCTGACAACGAAATAGGATGCTCACTGTTTCCTAATCTATGTGTCTTAAATGACGTGACTAAATAAATAACTGAGAGACACATCAAGTGCTGATGGAGGGGCATACAGAGAACTTCATGGGGGGAAGGAGATTGAGTGTGGCCATTAGACCTGTGATTGAGTCCCGGCTTTGCCACTTAAAATGTGTTGGATCAAAGGTGAGTCACTTATGTTCCTTGATCTCAGTTTCTTCATCCATAAATCAGAAAAAATGCTATCAGTGCCATTACATTGTTAGATGGTGACATGACTCATCTATAAGGAATCTAGTTCAAATTAGGTGTCCATGAAATGGCAGGAGGACTGAAACATAGTAAAAATTGTAATACTCATTGGTGGGCCAATGTTCTTATGTTCTTTGTGTCAGGAAGTTCTGGGGCCACCCAAGGCAGATGGTACGCAGGGAAAAGCCTCCGATTTGGCCTTAGAGGACATAGGTATTTGGTTCTGATGTTTATGAGTTAAATGAATTTGAACCTCTTAGAGTTGTGGCAAGGATTAACGGGATGTATTCAAGTACCTGGCAGTTAATATTTTCCTTTGCCTGTGAGTCATTTTGAATCTTTGTTGAGACCACGGCCCATGCTTACTTTTCGTTGTTGTTGTACTGGTACACTGATATTTATAAAACACAAGGGATTGAAAAGGAGCCGAATTGTGGGCAAGGGTCCTAGTTGGGGTGTTAGATAAGACCCTTCTCTTAAATTAATCTCTAATCACTCATCCTTAAGGAGGGCATGGGTGGATTGCCTCTTGTCCCAACATTATAGGGCCTTGTCATGGTGGTGGAATGTGGCGATGACAATAGAATCCAGATTGCAAGAAGAGACCGAGCAGTTTGCTAAGAGGTTGCCATGGGAGCTGGGCTAGGAATGATCTGGTACAAAGATAACCATTTCAAAATGTACTAGACCTAGGGATATTGACAGTTGATGAGCATCTTGGAAAAAGTAAGAACAAGAAGAAACTCCTGAGCATGAGGTAAAATAATTCTCTTATAAACTTTGTGACATTTCAAGGTCCCAAGCATACCTACTGTTCTAGTTTGCTAGCTGCTGGAATGCAATATACCAGAAACGGAATGGCTTTTAAAAAGGAGAATTTAATGAGTTGCTAGTTTACAGTTCTAAGGCCGAGAAAATGTCCCAATTAAAACAAGTCTATAGAAATGTCCAATCTATGGCATCCGGGGAAGATACCTTGGTTCAAGAAGGTCAATGAAGTTCAAAGTTTCTCTCTCTAGTGAGAAGGCACATGGTGAACATGGTCAGGGCTCCTCTCGGCTGGAAGGGCACATGGCGAATACAGCATCATCTGCTAGCTTTCTCTCCTGGCTTCTGGTTTCATGAAGCTCCTCGGGAGGTGTTTTCCTTCTTCATCTCCAAAGGTCGCTGGCTGGTGGACTCTCCGTTTCGTGGTGCTACAGCATTCTCTGCTGTCTCTGAATCTCTTTCATTCTCCAAAATATTTCCTCTTTTATAGGACTTCCAATAAACCAATCAAGACCCACCCAAATGGGTGGAGACATGTCGTCTCCTAATCCCATTTAACAACCACTCTTGACTAAATCACATCATCCAGGGAGATGATCTCATTACAGTTTCAAACATACAGGATTGAATAGAGATTACTCTATATTTATGAACTGGGATTTATATTAAAACATGGCTTTTCTTAGGGGGCATACTTCCTTTCAAACCACCACACCTACTGTAGGACCATTTTTTTTTCTCACTGATGTAAAACAAGGAGAGACAAAGAGTTTGCCTCCTCGCTTTGCAAAAGCGTTTTGTATGGTTGTGTTTGTGTGTGTGTTGCAGGGAGCACAGT
Source organism: Myrmecophaga tridactyla (assembly GCA_004026745.1). Lineage (NCBI taxonomy): Eukaryota > Metazoa > Chordata > Mammalia > Pilosa > Myrmecophagidae > Myrmecophaga > Myrmecophaga tridactyla. The sequence goes on along the minus strand of PVIY010018183.1, from coordinate 28,341 downwards.
GCTTACAGAGGCCAGTGGGAATGATGCTATGTGCTTCCCAAAGATACAATGTAGAACTGGTGAGAAAAGCATTTTGAGAGGTAGATGCTTAGTTAGCAGAGGTGACACTGAGGTCAGCAGGGATACGGTAGAGTGCAGGAACCAGGACTGACACGTGGACTTAGGTAAGTTGCCCCTTGAGGAGTTCCAGAAGTCCTCAGAGGAGAACTTTGCAATTGGCTGACATTTTGATGAAGATGGTATCTAAGAGTCCATGAAATCTGATCAACAATGTGATCACATTTATTCAACAGAAAACAGTCCATATGGAATAGTCTGGTTTTGGAACCATCTTGGGAAAATGATATAGCTAAAGTTTACACTGGAAATCAATACTGATTCAGTGGAGAAGATCATATTTAAAGGGCTGTGCAGATGCTGAAATATTATTTTTATTGTTATCATAGGACATTTTGTTGCCTAAATATATAAACCTGCTTTAGAAATATCCCACTGACATAGGAAATGGCATAGGTCTGAGAATTATCGAGTACAAAATAAAACTAATTAAGTGTGTAGTTTTTTACAAATCTAATCATAGAGGAAATCCAGGGAAACAATAATGCATTGTGTTTCAAAATAAATATTTAATTAGAAATAAAATAATTTCATTTTGCTTTTTTTGGCTACCAGGAGGAAATGTTCTCCCGGACATTTCCTAATATCTACTGTATGTTTTATACCTGTTCCTAATCAGTTGCAGATAACTAGGTTTTCCTCTAAATTTTAATTGTAAGCAATCCATACATTTAACTTATTCAATCAGGAACCCATGCTTTAAGCAATATATTAAGATTAATGAGTAGCATAATATATAATAAGTCAAGGAAAATTATTTAAGATTTTGTCTTGATTTAAAAAAAATATATAGCGTTTAGGGTAGTGGTTGAGTAAATATGCTAACCTGAACTAAGAGTATTCCAAAAACATTCTAAAAAGCAAACCGGCATATATTGGCAACCCACTCTACTTCTCAAAATTCTTTATAACTGCCTGATATTTGGCAATGGGTATGAATCAAGCCTGGTATTGTGTGTAAGTGAAAGTCAAGTTTGAACCCTGATTGTTGAATATGAGAGAAAATGTAAAAGTGAAAACCCCATAATAAAATCTCCATAAATAAAAGATGGATTTCAAAAACTACCTCAACAGATTAAGTAGTATGCCAGAAACTTACATTCTATTCTGTGGTAAGCATAGGAAACTTTTTGGAGGGAAATAAATTTTTAACAACTACTGGGGATTTTTACATGAACTACAATTCTGTTTTATTTATTTAATTTTTTTTAACTTAACCAATATGGTTACTCATCTGTCATTCCTTAACTATTACATTACATTGTAAAATAATGAGTAAAGCTATAAAAAGAAAGAAAGCAACAGCCTAAACTTTATTTTATGATAAAAAAATCATGATTTTCCACATGTTAATTGAAGGAAAACAATAATGACATTGTCATGCTTTATAGTTTGAAAGTTTTTTTTACATTCAGTGCCTTTTTTTTGAAGTAGGCCAGAAAAGTGCCATATTATTATAAATGTGAAAGAAGACTCTAGGGTAAAGATATAATTTTACAAATTAAAAGGCTGATGGAGTCCCTGTAGGTTTTAGCACTTGGTCAAGTCTATACAGGAAAATTTTACAGCCTAATGTATAAGACCCAGAATGCTTTCTTATTTAGCCTTCATTATATTTATTTATTAATTACTCAAAATCTACTTGCCATAAATTTTTGCACTTCCCAGAATACTCAGGAGGCAAAGGGTTCAGATGGAGGCATTTTTTGTAAAGTTGTCTAGAATTCAGTGAGAAGCAGACTACCATCTAGAATCAATAGATTTTGATGACTATATTTGCCCTGCAAATCCTTAATGCAGTCACAATTGTTTACTTATCTCCTTTCAGTTAACATTTTATAAGCACCTGTAAGTGAGAAGTTTTTTGTTTTATTTGCAATATAAAATGACTGCTATTAACTTCCATTCATCCCCCCAAGTTTTATTTTATATATTGTCTTTTTTTGATGTTACGGATAATATTTTTTAGTTAATATTAGAACATGAAAAATTCTCACTCCTTCTTTCCCTCCTTTCCAATAGTACGAGGCATGAAGCAGATAATTAGGCAACCGAGGTCATTGTAATTCTACTACAAAATAATATGTATGGCCCAAGGGTGGGCCATGGTGGCTCAACAGGTAGAGTTCTCACCTGCCATGCTGGAGAGCCAGGTTCATTTTCCAGTGCCTGCCCTTGTGATAAAAAAGAATATGTATGGCCCAAACATGCCATATATGGTGGTCAGGTATGCTCCAAGGATGACATTTTATATATCTAGAGAATGGATGTACTGATTATTCCCAAAAAATAATTGAAAATTTGGTATACATAGAGTGTAAGAGAGTTTAATGTTATACTTTTGGGCAAGAATGTGATGTGCAGAAATTCTTAAATTTCTGATTGCATCATTTTTCTTAAGTACTCAAGTAAGTCAGAGGATATGGTTCATATTCACTCAGGTAAGACAAGGTACCTGAAAAACAGGACATGTGACAGAATAGGAAGCTACCCCACTTGTGAATGGAATTTTTTTTTTCCATTCCTGCTAAGTTTGGTCTTAGCAGGAAAAAGAAACTGTGTTGTCACAGTTTGGAGGATAGGTTTATATGTGCTTATAGAACCATCAGTAAGAAAAGACAAAATAGGAGAACTGAATAATCGTTGGTATATTTCACACCCTTTTAACCTTCATCCCATTCTAAGAATTCTGTGTTTAACATTACAGTACAGAGTAATTGCTGATTTATCTTTAACCTTTCCCTTTAATTTATATATTAAACAACCATCAAAATATTCTCTCAAAGTTCAAGGAAAGCTCAAATTGCTGTCAATTAACTGTTTTGGTCAGAGATCTTCTTATGTTAGTAGACCAAATCAAAGCACCTTTTTGAAACAAAGATGCTGATGAGAAGAGCTTGTTTTAATACAAAACATGCTAGTTTTTTCTGTGTTTTCACTATATGGAAATAACACACTCAATATGATTTTATTACATGTAGTTTAAAAACAAAACAACACTATTAGTTTGACGAATGATTGAATTGTTTCATCCTCTTCTCTGCCCAACCATTCCCATTCCCCCGTCTTTTTCTTGGGCATGGGCAGTTTCCAGGAATTGAACCCAGGTCTCCGGCATGACAGATGAGAATTCTGCCACTGAGCCACCATTGAACTGCCCTCCCATTCCCTTTTAAAGTTCTTGGTATAACCAAGAATTTCCTTGTAAACCTCAGCCCTCAATTACATTTTAGGAATGAATCAGATCACCTCAAACTGAAAAAAAAAAGTTGTGTTCTGACAAAACAAAAATGAAAATATTGTGTAGTCTTCAAGGAAAAGGAACCCCGTATTTGACAGTAAGCAAATATAGCAGTGCTTCATTAATATAATCAAGATTCTTATGCTATGTTCTGCCCCTTTAGAAAGAGTGCTGAATTTCTTATCTTCGACACTGTGGTTAGATTCAGTTGTCAACTTGGCCAGGTGGAGGCACCTAGTTTTGTTGCTGTGGACATGAGACAACGGTAAATGAACCTCACCTGTTGCTCATTACATCTGCAGTCGGCTAGGAGGCGTTCCTGCTGCAATGGATGACGTTTGACTTAATTGGCTGGTGCTTAAATGAGAGATTCAACGTAGCACAGCCCAAGCAGCTCGGCATACCTCATCTCAGCACTCGCAGCTCAGCCCAGACCTTTGGAGAGGCAGAAAGAAATCACCTCGGGGAAAGTTGTTGGAACCCAGAGGCCTGGAGAGAAGGCCAGCAGAGATCACCCTGAGCCTTCCCACATAAGAAAGAACCTCAGTGGAAAGTTAGCTGCCTTTCCTCTAAAGAACTAGCAAAATAAATCCCCTTTGATTAAAAGCCAATCCGTCTCTGGTGTGTTGCATTCCGGCAGCTAGCAAACTAGAACAGGCACCAAGCACACAATCCAGCTTAAAACATAGAGTTGAACTTTACTAAATATTTGTTGAATGAATTAATGGATGCATGAATACGTGAATGTTGTAAATAACTGGTAGGGTGACATAACTATGGACATGATCGTCATGTAAATTTTCTCTAATAGATTTCTCTAATACAGTTATAATTATCATTATGTGGAGAATTGTGTTTTGATACTTAAAGTAATATACTAAAAATAAAGAATAAAGAAAAGGGCCTTTTAATAATATCATAGCTAACATTCACTGCATACCTACTGACACCGTGCTAAGCACTTTAAATAATTTAACCTCACAACTCCCATGAGATGATAGCATTAATTCCATTTTATGAGCTAGAAAAACTGAAGCACAGGACAGAAATTTGAGAGAGTCTTTACAGCTAATCTGTTACTGAGTCAAGAGTCAAACTTAGACAATCTCAACCATTAACTCCATTTTAATACATATTATTCAAGGAATATGACTTTTTCTTTTTTTTTTTTTTTTCCCTCATGGGCAGGCACGGGGAATCGAACCCGGGTCTCCAGCATGGCAGGCGAGAACTCTGCCTGTTGAGCCAATGTGGCCCACCCGGAATCTGACTCTTTAACATCAAAATATCTGCCATTCATCTGAAACTTTACCTTTCAGAGGGAATGACATTCTAGGCCAGATTAAGTGATTTTGACAGGCTGTATGTAATTCTACAGTAAACTATGGACCAGTATATTGTATGGGGCAATGATAGCATTGTTTCATTTTTGTATTTGGTAAAATGGAGAAATACAAGGTTAAGACACATAGCTCAAAGAGTCTGTGGCATTCCTAGCAGTTAAAGATGGCAAAACAGTGTCTAAGAGAGACAAATTATGAGTCCTTTACTTTTGAAAATACAGAGCATTAAAAAATTTGACTAGCATCTCTACATCACCTATTATTGAGTTCATACCTTACTTATCTTCCCCTACTTTAAAAAAAAATTGGCGTGCCATTTCTCACATTTATATGCTGCATTTGAACATATGCACACACAATCTTTGGCTGGTTATATCCTACTATCATTTCTTTTTCAGAAACTCAATCTCCTGCTCATCTCTTTTCACACCTTGCCTTGTATTCTTTGTGAATGTTATATATCCTTCGACATGTTCTGCATTCCTTAAGTTTAGGAACTTTGTCCTTTCATTCATCTTTCTACCCGACGTCAAGCCTTGGAGTTCAAAATTTGCCTTTTAGATATTTATTGAATAAGCGCTTTATATGTAATATATCAGATGAATGAACTGTGCCTTTTAGAAAAATGTGAATCCCTTGCCTTTCAAATTATATCTTTACAAGACCAGTAAACCAATGAAGGTTTTCATAGGCTCAGACTAAACCAAGTAAATGACAAGCCTCTGTACGGTAATGAAGGCACTTTTAGTGTTGTTATTCCTTAAAAAATAGATTCTCATGAAAACTTTTCTACATAGGCCTTAGCTCATGAAAAATTCATTTTCCCTGAGTACTGAAGAATGTACTTATTTCACAAACATTTCAGCTGAAGTGCTTCTAGTAGCTGAGTGCTTCGTTTATTTTAGGGTAGAGCTTTGGATGTGAAAGAGGCCTGAGGCTGAGAAAGAGCACAGCTCCGAGACAGGACTACTGAGGCTTTGAGAAGTTGCACTCCTCCTTGCTTATCAGAGACCCCAAATGCTTCTCAATATTCTTGGGAGGAGATCTTGACATGCACTTTTAGGAAGGACAAAGTAAAATAAAACTGCTTTTTTTTTTTCTTTCTAACATTTATAAACTTTTCTTCAGTTGTTTGGAATCTGATTTGCACTATGATGATTCTACAGCATTTATCAATTTGGAAAGGATGAAGTCTTTTCAAATGTGTACTGAATGTGTACCATTTTTTGCTATTACGTTGCTGACCTTAACTATTTAATGCACAACAGAAGATCGTTTGAGAGGGAACAGAAAAGAAATGTACATAGTGTGTTGAAAATTTCCGGCTGGCCAACAATTAAACCCAGCTTCTCTAAATTAACATGTGGATTATCATCATTCTCAAAGAAAAGCGAGGTGAAATTTATATGTAGATGCGTGTGCACAGTGAGACTTCTTAGTGAAATAGCTTAGGGATCATTAAAATGATAAAAAAGAGATATTTGAGAAGATAATCCTAATGTGAATGTTTTTGATACTGTGTCTTGTCTAGTAATTCTATTGAAATGTGAGTTCTATATAGAATTTGCGCATATGCAAGGAAAATTCACGATAGGTTAGATCCTCTGTACCCAAATGTTGGGTTGATTTACTGAAACTTTCCCAACAGGAGCAATCCGTCTACAGGAAGTCTCATTTTCAATATGTCTGCATAGCACCAATTAATATTAACGAGAATTATTTCTAAGTGTGGAGAGAAACAGCCTTAACTTTTACTTCTTATTTTTTTTCTCTTATAACTTATTGCTCACCGCAGTGCTCATTAGTGGTACAGTAAAAAGAGCTACTGGTAAATAATGACAATTCTTTGTAGTTATACAATGCCTTTGATCAGAGCAACTCAAAGTTTTAGTGTCTCATTAATCTTTGAAATATCTCAGTAAAGTAAGAAGGTGTCAAGGATTACTACCCCCATTTTGTGAATAGGTAAACTGAGGTATTTGCAAGAAAGTATTCCAAGGTCACTCAAAGATTTGGTGGCAAAATCAGGGATATGATTCAGAAACCAGAGATAATTAGGGCAAAGACCATTTGTGCTCAGTGGAAACCAGCAGCTTTGGCGCAAATTCTGTGGAACTTTATGTAACACTTGGGCACAATATTGTTTGAGAGGGCATGGTTTCCATTTAATTTTTATTTTGCTTTATTTCTTCCATTTAAAATGTAGATCTGTGTATAGCTTCCCATTTATATTACTCAATATTGGGTTATTTCCTTGAGTCTTCTCTGTTTCACTTTCTCTATGAAGAAACAGCACACATTGCCTATAAAATAGTTCATTAATTGCCAATAGAAAAATGGTGGAAAAATTACATGTAAAAATATCTTTACACCTATATGTGTTTAATCAATCAAGTATGTCTATTTCTATCATCAACTGATTTTTGAAGAAGGCTCTAAAAAAAGGTAGCGTACTCTACTTCATTGCAATTTTTATATGAGTAGAGGTTATAAGAGCACAGATCTGAAATATTATTATTTTTTTCAAATAGATGACTAATTAGCAATGACACTCAGAAGGTAATCTTATTTTTTTTTTCAAAAAGTCTCAAAAAAAATTCAATGTATGGGTTTTAGGAGAGTAAAAATTTATCTTTTCCATAAGCATTTTTATTGCCTCTTTACTCTGCTATAGTTACTTAAATTTCCAAGTGTTCCTTGGCCCCCCTGTGGAGTAGCAGAATCTTTAAAAGCAGGGTTTGCTCTGCTTGCACACCCACACTCACACCAATGTGCACACATTTAAACAGAATTATGCAGATTTTTGTCTTTGTCTCCATCCATTGCTTCCCACCTGTAACATAGCAGACCTTCAAAATTGTTTCTCGTTTGTCTGAGTGTTTCCTTCCCCCATTCTCTCTGTTTCGGTTTCTGTGACACACTGAGACTCTCCTACAATTATCTCAGGGTTCCTTGGATGAAACCCAGCGTTACCATTTAATTGTGGTCCATCAGTTGCACTCAGAATACCTGAGGTATTCATTAAAGTCCATGTTCCTTGGTACCAACTCCGACCTCCTGTTTCATAATCACTGAGACAGGAGCCTTAGAATGTATAATTTACCAAAAACCACCCCGGGGAGTTCTTACACATGTTAAACTTAAGACCTTATCCTCAGACTTATAATAATGGGTAATATTTCTACAACACTGTGGACCAGGCATTGTTCCAAGTACTTTACATGCGGTGACTCATTTAATTTTCACAAAAGCCTTTCACGTGTTATAATTCAAGAAAGAAAGGAAAAAAGTAGCCTGCCAAGAAGGTGTATTCTTATGTCTCATATGCATTTGTAATGTTCCGGTGAGATGACAAGACTTAGAAGACATGAGTCAGGATTTTAGATTAAATTGACAGAAAATTGCAAAAATAGTGTAGAGAGGTCCCATGTACCCTTCACCCAGATTTACTTGCTTTTAAAAATTTCTCACTGCAGTAGTAAGATTATTTCAAGGAGATTTTCTTTTGTTTTTTTTTTTTTTTTTTTTTTAGGTAGACTGAATTTATTTGATTCTATCTTTAGACCTCAGCCAAAGCCAATGGGATATTTTCATGAAAATATTGGGGTTTACGGTCCTTCTTCCATTGCTGGTCCACTCTTTACCTTTTATCTTTTAAAATTTCCTCACTCACAAATATTAACAAACCAACTAAAATATATTTCCCCAAGACCCTTTTGGGACAATGAAGGAAATTTGAATATGGACAGGGTATTAGAAGATATGAAATGAGTATTGCTAATTTTGTAAGGTGTGGTAATTATACTATAGTATGAAAAATCCATTATTTTTAGATGCATACAGAAATATGTAATGTCAAAATGTATATGGTTTACTTTAAATATTTTCAGCAAATGTTTGTATATATGCATTATATGTATGCTTATAAATGGATCTAATGTGGTAAAATTAAATCTAGATGATGGGTTTTTGGGGGTTTCATTGTATAATTCTGTTTACCACTCATACATTTTGAAATTGTTCATAATTAAAAGTGAAAAGAAAATTTTGTGTATTAATTACCATACATTAATTTATTTTTGAATTTTTGTCACCTGAGACCATCTAACTGGTTCTCAATACTAGAATCACCCAGGAACTAATTAAATCATAATCTCTGGACGGGTGGGACCTGGACATCATTAGTTTTTAAGAAGCTCCAATATGTAGCCAAAATTGAGAACCACCGCTCTATTCCTAAGTTTCTGGGAATAAAGAAAATGAGGTAAGGAAACACTTTCTCATAGTACTTCTGTTCTTAGGCACGGACCTTTCAGGCATTTTTAACCTTAAATTCAACAGAGCCAGGGTGGCAGCTTCCCAAATGCTAGTGTACCATAATTATGTTGCACTTGTCAGTGGCTTATATATAATAGACGAATAGACAGATTATATATGTGTATGCATGTGTATATGTATACACTTAATTATATTTATTTGTATATTTAAAATACTTGAACTCAAATTTATTAAAAATTTTTTGAGTACATACCATATGCCAGGAATTGGGCCAGGAAATTTTGTTACCTGATTTTTTTTTTTTTTTAATAAAACCCTGGGAGATAGATGTGGTGATTTCCATTTTGCAAATGGAGAAGTTGAGTTGGAGAGGTTGTTATTCTCTCTTCATTGTTCAGAACCAGAATTACTAGTTATCCTTTATCTCTCACCTTGACCCTTTTGAGTTTCTTTTATCCCATTCTTTACAGCTGATGCTGTAGCATTTTTGTCGTACGAAGTCATACATGAATGCTCTTTCCAATCTATGCATCTGTGGATTCCTTCATTCCTTGTGGCTTTCCTTTAAAGGCATTAAAACTCCAGTCTCATGTTGGAGAGAATTGACTAAAATATATTCAAATGGCATGCCATTCAAATTATTTTTAAAAAAGCAATTTTCTACTGTAGATTCAGAAGGCAACAGATCTATTTTAGCTAGCATAATGTTTGATTAACTAATTTAATCTGTACAAAATTACATAAGCAAACCTGCAACAAGCCTTCATCAATTTTGCCTTTGGATATAGCATAATATTTTCAAAAATGAATCAAATGGAGTAATTAGCCCCCAGGCAGGACAAATGACTCTAATAGCCATCTCCCACACATTCCTTTGGTGGAAAGACTGAAAATGAAAATAAAAATGTGGCAGCCCATGGGTTAAAACTCTGCATGTGCCATATTAAGTAAAGGTTTATAATATTAATACACAGTGTTACTTTTACAGGAGCAGTTCAAAAAAAGAAAAGAATTGATAATTCCCTTTTAGGCTGCCAAAAGCTCTTTCCTGATGGACCATCTGATTTCCAGCAGTGCTTGGCTGTCTATAATTGCATGGAGAGAATTTTTCTTTTTCAGTTCTTTAGTTCATTCAGTTTTCATTTGGTTTCAATTCCATTATTTGTGGCAGCATAAGGTCATGAATAAAATATTCTAATTTTAGTTGGTGGGAATTATCTTTTTAAGTTTGAGGAGGAGACAAGATCTTAAGGTAAGAAGATCTTCCATTAAGGGTTAGAAGATCTTGGCAATGGTTCTGAAGTTTTAACTAGCTTAGTATTACTTGGGCAAAACACTTAGTATCTGGGCCTAGGATTCACATTTGCATAATTAGAGAATTATGGAATTGATAATCTTTAAAGATTTCTTTTAACTCTAAAATTTCAATGATGCTACCATACACTTAAATGCAATAGCTATTTTTAAAAATGGCAAGTAAACAACAACTACAAAAGAATCATTGGGGAATGCTTTTTAAAACACATATGTCTGTTATCCTTCAGCTCTCCCAAATATTCTGATATACTCAGGGAGTTTTTTCCAGAAACTGACAAGGAGCAACTGAAGAATTTTTTTTTTTGGCACGTGCAGGCTACAAGAATCAAACCCAGATCTCCAGCATGTCAAGCGAGAATTCTACCACTCAGTGACCCTTGTATTGCCCTTGAAGAATTTTTTTAAATGCAATTTTATTGAGATATATCCACTTACCATATGACCATTCAAAGTGTACAGTCAATGGTTCACAGTATCATAAGTTGTTCATTCATCACCACAATCAATTTTTGAATATATTCATTACTTCAAAAAAAATAAAAAGGAAAAGGAACACCCAAAACATCCCATGCCCCTTATCCACCCCCGCCCCCTGCTATTTTATTTACTTATTTTTCATCCTTATTTTCTTATTCAGTTGTCTGTACACTGGATAAAAGGAGTGCACACTGGATAACCAATTTTCACAAGCACATAGTCACACTGTAAAAGCTGTATAGTTACATGTTGTAGTTTGTTAAGCTGCCGGAATGCAATACACTGGAAACTGAATGGCTTTCAAAAAGGGAATTTGTCAAGTTGCAAGTTTACAGTTCTAAGGCTATAAAAATGTCCAAACTAAGGGATCCAGAGACAGATACCTTGGTTCAAGAAATGCCCATGGGTCTGGAACAGCTCTGTCAGCTGGGAAGGCTCATAGCTAACATCTGCTGTGGTCTCTGGCTTCTTGTTTCAAACACCTTCCCTTGGGGCATTTTCTTTTTTCATCTCCAAAGGTCTCTGGCTGTATGGGATCTGTCAGCACTTTGCAAAATGTTTCCCTCTTAAAGGGCTCCAGTAAGCAACCCCACCTTGAATGGTTGGAGACATATCTCCATGGAGACCATCTAATCACCCACAACTGGGTGAGTCACATCTCCATGGAAACAATCAAAAAGATCCTACCCAGCAATATTGAATGAGGGTTAAAGAACATGGCTTTTCTGGGGTACACAACAGTTTCAACCTGGCACATTATAAATGTCTACTGAAGGATTTTTAAAAATGTTTTGTGCTGATTCTTTTTCTTGACAATGAGACACAATTTTTTTCAGAATGTTTTTCTTCTCAGGATTCATGTGATTTAACTTGTCCCTTCTCTCTTTAGACATACGACATTCAGTGCTCTAATTGCCATTATGCCAGAGGCTAGCATCTTAGATATGACAGGGAACAGGATCTAGGGAAATGGTTTTAATGATTATGGTGAAGAGGAACCAACCTGGAACTTGGGAATTACCCAGAGAAGGCTGCTTACAATGCTTAATATGCAGAATAACAAGGATAGATTGGTCTTACACAAATAGTTGCCACTCTTGATAGGGAAAGTGCCATGTAGATGCTTTTTTTTAATTAATTAAAAAAATTAACAAACAAAACATTAAGATATCATTCCATTCTACATATATAATCAGTAATTCTTAATATCATCACATAGTTGCATATTCATCATTTCTTAGAACATTCTTTTTTTTCTCTGTTATCGTTTTATTTCTTTTTCTGTTTTTTTATTTCTTTTTCTAAATCGATGCACATGTAGATGCTTAAAAAGAAAAAAGAAAGGAGGTGGGTGACTCTAAATTCATGAGCTCAATGAGATTTTTTTTTGGGCAGGGATTTCCTTTGCAAATTTATTCTACTTTACATTAGTATTTGTAAAATGTTTCTGTTAAAATCGCCCTGGATCCACATTATAGTGTGAATTATGATTTGTTTGAGATGTGAATCTACATTTTAAATAACTCATCTAGGTGACGAAAGTTGTCCCCAGGTAGCATTTTAAAAAAAGATTTATAAACTTTATTATGTGCATGTTACAAGTTGCACTTCTTAAAAACGGTACACTTATTGATGAGACTTGTTCAAGGTACTTCAAGGAAAAGTGAAGTTATGCAATTACATAAGGTCCTGTATAAGGGACTGGGATGTAGTGAAGAAGGAAGCAGCTCTAAGACCACATCTCTTCCTACAACATTTACTCTTCCTTTTCTAAGTACACAGGCCCATTTCCCTTCTTTGTCTATAGGCTTACCTCCATCTACATCTTCTCTGCTCTCTCATACGTGAGCTGGTACATGATTTTGGCTTCCCACAGCCTTGGTTCAACATCATGGCAACCTTTGACCTTTTGCACCAATTTCTCACCACTCCCGTCTCCCCAATTCTTTGAGAAGATCCTGAGAGGTGGCTGTGAATCGCCAGCACACATTTCACCCATGGAAGTTCTACCCATGCATAGGTGCTCTCTTGTTATGCAATGTGGTTCTTCAAACTCCTCCCAACCTCTGACTGAGGCCTGGACAGATTTGTGGAGTGGGGCTGTGGGTAGTGCCAGCAAGGGGCATTCAACCCCACTTTATTTCACTTTAAGTCTTCTTTCCACTGATACAATTTCAAAGATGCTGCCTCCTAACAAAGTCAAACCATCACTCCCATAACTGCAAATGCCACAGAACTTTTCTCTGGGATATGAGATTGTAGGTTAAATAATTAAAGAAAATTATCGTGGTAAATATATACTATAAAAATTTTCCAATTTTAACTACTTTTAAGTATACAATTCATTGGCTTTATTTACTTTCACAGGGTTGTGCTGCTATCTCTACCATCCATTACCAAACCTTTTCAATACCTTAAACAGAAACTTGAAACATGAGACAATAACTCCCCATTCCCTACCCCACAACCCCCTACCCCCGGCTCAGACTGTTGGTAATCAATATTCTACTTTCTGTCTTAGTGAATTTGCATATTCTAGGTATTTCATGTAAGTTAAATATAAATATTTGTCCTTTTGTATCTGGCTTATTTCATTCAACATGGCATCTTCAAATTTCACCCATGTTGTAGCGTGTATCAGAATTTCATTCCTTTTTTATGGTTGAATAATATTCTATTGTATGTATATATATATACACCTTTTGTTTATATGGCCATCTGTTGAGGGCTCTTGGGTTGCTTCCATCTTCTGGCAATTGTGAATAGTTCTGTTACTGGAGTTCTGCCGACACCAGAGACAGACAAGACCCACTCAGGGCTTGGAGTCTTGCCATGCGAAAGAATTCAAGGATGAGAAAGTGAGTAGCAGTAAGCAGTGAAGTTTAATGAAGGGTTAGTATGTCCTAGAGAAATTAGCTTGGGAATGCTCAAGAGAGAAATGCACCCCGAGTGGTGTGGGTTTAGCTTGTTTTATGGGAGGTTTTGCTTGCAGCTTTTTTCGATTTTGACCTTTAAAAACCAAGAGTTTTCTTTGTTTCAAGGAAAGATTAACTGTTGGTGCTAATGGTCTCCTGTCATGTACTGAAAATTTGTTCTGTGCACATAGTTTAACAATCTTTATGACCCCAGGCTTTTGGTTATTCACCAAAAGTTTGTTTCAGGTCCATGATTTTACGAGCTTTATGGTTTGGAGGCTTAGTGAATTTTTTTTTTTTAGGGGTTTGCAATTGTGCATTAATATCTTTGGAGCTGGATAGGAAACCAGGAACCACAGCCTTGATGCCTTATCTATCCTGTTTCCTTTCCACTGTGAACACTGGTGTGAAAATACCTGTTCAAGTCCTTGCTTTCAATTCTTTTGGGTATATACTTAGAAGTGGGATTGCTGGATCATATGATAATTCTATACTTTCTGAGAAACTGCCAAATGTTCTCCCCAGATGCTGCACCATTGTACATTCCCTCCAGCAATTAATGAGTGTTCCTATTTCTCCACATCCTAACATTTTCTTTTCTTTTCCTTTTTATTTTTTATAGTAGCCATTCCAGTGGGTGACAAATGGTATCTCATTGTGGTTTCGCTCTGCATTTACCTAATGGTGATTTATGTTGAGCAATTTTTGTGTCCTTTTTGGCCATTTATATATCGTCTTTGGAAAAATGTCTATTCAAGTTTTTGCCCAATTTAAAATTTTTTGTTGTTGAATTGTAGAATTTCTTCATATATTCTAAATATTAAACCCTTATCAGATATGTGGATTCCAAATATTTTCTTCTATTGTATAGGTATTGTTTTCACTTTCATGATGATGTGCATTGATGTATAAAAATTTTTTATTTTGTTGAAGTTCCACTTATCTATTTTTTCATTGCTTATACTTTTAGTGTAAAGTCTAAAAAACTATTCCTTAACACAAGGTCCTAAAGATGGTTCCTTATATTTTCTTCTAGGTGTTTTATAGTTTTAGTTATAATGTTTAGTTCTATGATCCATTTTGAGTTAATTTTTTTGTGTGAAATTTAGCATATATACAAAAAAGCAATAAATTTCAAAGTACATTTTAATAGCTAGTTATATTTTCAAACAGATTTCAAAGTTTGGTGTGGGTTACAGTTCCATAACTTCAGGTTTTTCCTTCTAGCTTCTCTAAGACACTGGAGACTAAGAAGAAATATCAATATAATCATTAGTAGTCATACTCATTTGTTAAATCATAACTTCTCTGTTATAACTCCCCCTTTTCCTTTGATCATTCTCCCAATCTTTAGGGGTATTTGGGTTACACCCATTCTAATTTTTTTCATGTTGGAAAGGGGTATCAATGGTATGGAATCGCAGATAGAACTAATTGATGTTCTTGGAGATACTGGCACTTCTTATCTGATATGTGGTTTCCAAATATTTTCTCCCATTGAGTTGGCTGCCTCTTCACCTTTTTTTTTTTTTTTGACAAAATCTTTTGAGGCTCAGAAGCATTTGATTTTGAAGAGTCCCCATTTATCTATTTTTTCTTTTATTGCTTGTCCTTTGGGTGTAAAGTTTAAGAAGCTCCCTCCTAATACTAAGTCTTGAAGTTGTTTCCCTATATTTTATTCTAGGGGTTTTATGGTACAGCCTCTTATATTTTGGTGTTTAATCCACCATGATTTAATTTTTGTGTAGGGTGCAAAGTAGGGGTGCTCTTTCAAATTTATTGAAAAGGCAATTTTGTTCCAGTTCAATGGATTTGAGGGCCTAGTTGAAGATCAATTTATCATAGATTTGGTGGTCTTTTTCTTCATTTTCAATTCAATTTCGTTGATTAGTATGCCTGTATTTGTGCCAATACCATTCTGTTTTGACCACTGTAACTTTATAATAAGCTTTAAAATGAAAAGTGTTAGCCATCCCAGTTTGTCCATCTTTGTTTAGAATATTTTTGGATATTCACATCTCTTTTCCTTCCAAGAACATTTTATAACTAGTTTTTCCAACTCTTCAAAGTAGGTTGTTGAAATTTTGATTATTATTGTGTTGAATGCGTAGATCAATTTGGGTAGAATTGACACCTTAATGACATTTAACTTTACTATCCATGAGCATGGAATGTCTTTCCATCTATTTATATCTTCTTTGATTGCTTTTAACTATGTTCTGTAATTTTCTCTCTAAACAGGTCTTTAATATCCCTTGTTAAGTTTATTCATAAATCCTTGATTCTTTTAGTTGGTATTTTGAATGGAATTTTTTTCCATCATCATTAAGTATGATGCTATCTGTGGGTTTTTATATATTGAGGAAGCTTCCTTCAATTCTTACCTTTTGAAATGCTTTTACCAGTGAAGGATGCTGAATTTTGTCAAGCACTTCATTGGCATCAATGAAGATGATCATGTGATTTCTCCCTTTTGATTTGTTAATGTACTGTATTACATTGATTGATTTTCTTGTGTTGAACCATCCTTGCATTCTTGGTATAAACCCCATTTGATTGTGTTAAACCCCACTTTTCATGTGTCATTGGATTTGATTTGCTCAGAATTTTTGCATCTATATTAATTAAGGAGATTGGCCTGTAGTTTTCCTTTCTTGTAGCATCTTTATCTGGTTTTGATACTAGAGTGATGTTAGCTTCATAAAAAGAGTAAGGTAGTGTTCCTTGTTCCTTGATTATTTTGAAAGAATTTGAGTGGATTGGTGCTAATTCTGTTTTGAATGTTTGGTAAAATTCCTCTGTGAAGTCATCTGACCTTAGGCTTTCCTTTGTAGGAAGATTTTTGATGACTAATTGGGTTTCTTTACTTATGATAAGGCTTATTGAGATCTATTTCTTCTCAAATCAGTGTAGGTTGTTTGCGTGTCTATGAATTTGCACATTTCATGTAAGTTGTCTAGTTTGTGGGCCTATAGTTGTTCATAGTATCCTCTTATGAATTTTTTTTATTTCTTCAGCATCCATGATAATGACTCCCCTCTCATTTCAGATTTTTGTTTATTTGCATTCTGCCTCTTTTTCTTTGTCAGCCTTGGCAGGAATCAATTGATTTTATTGATTTGCTTGATGAACCAACGTTCAATTGTATTGATTCTAATTTTTTTTGTTCTTCATTTCACTTATTTCTGCTTTTGTCTTTGTTATTTCTCTTCTTCTCTTTGCTTTGGGGGTAGTTTGCTGTTCTTTTCCTAGTTCCTCCAGGTGAGCAGCTAAGGCCTTGATTTTTTACCTTTCTTCTTTTTTAATATAGGAGGTTAGTGCAATATATTTCCCTCTCAGCACTACATTTGTTGCATCCTGTAAGTTCTGATATGTTGTATTCTCATTTTTAGGTGTTTCCAGATATTTACTGATTTATCTTGCAATTTCTTCTTTGATTCACTGATTGTTTAAGATATATTATATAATCTCCATATATCTGTGAAAGTTCTGGTTCTTTGGTGGTTATTGATTTCCAAAATCTTTCCTTTGTGGTCAGAGAAAGTGCTTTGAATAATTTCAATCTTTCTAAATTTATAAAGACCTGTTTTGTACCCCTGCTATTATCTATCCTGGATAATGTTCCATGTGCATTAGAGAAGAATGTATATCCTGGTGTTTTGGGGTGTAACAATCTATATTTGTCTTTTAGGTTTAATTCACTTATCACATTTTTAGGTTCTCTATTTGCTTATTGATCCTCTGTCTGGTTGTTCTAACTGTAGAGAAGAGTGGTGTATTGAGATGTCCCACTATTGTTGGCAAGTCTGTAGCTCCCTTCAGTTTTTCCAATGTTTGCCTCATGTATTTTGGAGCTCCTTGATCTGGAGCATAAGCATTTATGATTGTTATTCCTTCTTGGTGATTTGTTATTTTTATTAATTTGTAGTGTTCTTCCTTGTCTCTTATGACACTTTTGCATTTAAAGTCTATTTTGCCTGATATTATAATAGCTACTCCTGCTTGCTTTGGGTCCCAAGATCTCTTCCCATCTTTTCACTTTCAATATATTTGTATCCTTGGGTCCAAGATGAGTCTCTTGTAAGCAGCATATAGATGTATCATATTTTTAAATCCATTATTCCAATCTGAATCTTTTAATTGGTGAGTTTAGCCCATTAACATTTAAAGTTATTATTGTAAAGGCACTTCTTGAATGTACCATCTTATCCCTTGGTCTTTATTTTTTAGATCTATATATTCTTTTTTCCTCTCTCTCCTTTTATCCTGTAAGTTACCCTTAACTGATATTTGATTCTGTGCCCTCCTCCAGAGCTCCCTCTCTTGTCTTTTTTTTCAGTTGACAGGATTCCCTCTAGTATTTCTTGTTGGGCCAGTCACTCATTGACAAATTTTCTCAACAGTTGTTTTTGAAAATTTTAATTCCTACTTCACATTAGAGGGATGCCTTTGTTGGATATAGAATTCTTGGCTGGAAGTCTTTCTCTTTCAGAATCTTAAATATATCATACCACTGCCTTCTCACCTCTATGGTACCTGTTGAGTAGTATAAAGTTAGTTATGTGGCTTCCCTTGTATGTGGTGAATCACTTTTCTCTTATTGCTTTCAGGACTTTCTGTTTCTCTTCAGCATTTGAGAGACTGGTCAATATGTGTCTTGGATTGGGTCTATTTGGATTTATTCTATTTAGGGTTCATTGGGATTGCTTTATTTGCATATCTATGTCCTTTTTAAAGTTTGGAATATTTTACCCAATTATCACCTCCACAAGTCTTCCTAGCTCTTTACTCTTCTCTTCTCCTTCTGGGACACTGATGATACTTATAATTGTGACTTTCATGTTCATCATTTTCCTCAGATCCAATTTCAGTTTTTCCATCTACTTTACCATTTGTCTTTTTGTGAGTTCTATTTCAGTTCTCTTGAATTCAGTTGTCCTGTCCTCTAGTTCACTTATTCTTTCTTTGGACTCTTCAAATCTGCTGTTGTGTCTCTCTACTATACTTTTAATTTGGTCTACAATATGTTTCATCTCTGCGAGATCCACTGTTCTTCTATTTATTCTCTCAAATTTTTCTTTATGCTCTTCTAGTGTCTTCTTGATATCCTTTATGTCATTAGCAAACATTGAATTTTTTAAGGATATTTGTATGAACATCTTCAATTAGTTCTTCCAAATTCCATGTCTCTTTCAGTGTTTTAATTTGGTCATTTGGAAGGGCCATCTGTACCTGCATCTTCATGAGCTTTATGATTTTCTGTTGGTTTTGTGCATTTGATGATCTTGATAAGGTTATTTTGAAAGTTAATTTCCATCACTCACCTAAGGTTTTCAATTTGCTTGGGTTTGCATTGAAGGTCTCCTTTTGATCTTGGTTTGTCAGTAATTCCCTGTCAATCCAAGGCTTGGATCACATGCAAGCTGAGGGAATGCCTGAGTTAATTTTTTTAACTTTTTTTTAAAATTGTATAAAAGAACATATATACAAAGAAAAGAAAGAAAAAAAAAGCAATAGTTTTCAAAACAGAGATGCAACTCTACTTGAAGATCTGTTGAAATCTAAGCAGATAGGCAGTTTGCCAGACTGCATTTCCCATGTCTTCCCAGCAGATGGCACCCTTGGGCCACTTCATCCCTTCAGGCCCACCTCTCCCCAAGTATGGCAGCTGGCTGAGCAGGATGGTGACTTGGTGTAATTTCAGGCAAGGCCATTGGTCTCAGTGCCTGTTGAAAGCTGCTCACCCTGGGTCTGGAGGATGGTCAGTGTTCAACTCACTGGAGAATCTGCTTATAGGGCCCAAAGCATCTGGTGGTCACTGGGTTCCTGTTTGGGATGACCATGGGCTGTGGGACTGAATATTTCAACTGCCCCTGTCCTCTGCCAACCCTGAAAAGCCAAGTGGTGGGGCACAGCTCTGCTTGCTTACTCAGCTGTGCTTCCGCCTGCACGTGCCTGAGGTCTCTGGAACTCTGTGGGGAATGGGAAGTGGTAGCAGGACACAATGAGTCTCTTTCAATGGCCAGTTGTCAGACTGACTCCATTGCATCTCCCTCTTATCCCAAAAGTAGGTCACCTTTGTCTCTGCCAAAAAGCCAGGTTCCTACAGCAACCTGTCTCAGGGATCAGCAGCACTCATTGTGCACTGGCTGGGAGTTCTGATAGGCAGACCTAGTCTACTGGCTTTCAGGTTCTCCATGGGAGCTCCTGGCTTTGGAGCTGAGAGGAAAGATCTCCCAAGCTAGTTGCAGAGGCAGGCAGGACTGTAGGGGTACTCCATGTCTTTGGGTCCCACTCCATCCTGTGTGCTGCTGCTCATCTCAGGTAGAGTCATGACCTAGCACACTCATCCCATTCTCTCAGTCTCAGTTTCTCTGTTTTATAATCCAGTACCTCTGCATTTAGTGCCAAAGATGCTCTCAGGTCACTCACAACTTGGAACTGCTGTCCCAGTCATTTTTCTGTCACTTCTCTAGTTGTTTCATGGAGCAGGGGTGAATTCAGCCTATCCTATTCTGCCATCTTCCCAGATGCCTGAGTTAATGCCTGAGTTAACTGAGGGAATGCCTGAGTTAATTTTTTAAACTTTTTTTTTATTGTATAAAATAACATATATACAAAGAAAAGAAAGAAAAAAAGCAATAGTTTTCAAAACACTCTTCAACAAGTAGTTATAGGACAGACCCTAGAGTTTGTCATAGGCTACCATATGATCCTCTCAGATTTTTCCTTCTAGCTGATCCAGAATATAGGAAGCTAGAAGCAATAAATGCTTTCTTTTTTTAATCATACTCGACTTTTTTCTATTTTTTGTGAGAAATAACATATATACAAAAATGAATAAATTTGTAGAGCATATCTCAGAGTTTGGCATGGGTTACAATTCCACAGTTTTAGTTTTTACTTCTAGCTGCTCTAAGAGACTAAAAGAGATATCATTTAAAGGTTAAGCATTCATATTCATTTGTTAAATCCTTTCTTCTCTGTATAACTCCACCATCACCTTTGATCTTTCCATCCCTCTCTTTGGGGATAGTTGGGCTATGGCCATTCTAACTTTTTCATGTTGAAAGGGGCTGTCAGTAATATGGAGTAGGGAGATGGGAATAGCTGATGTTCTGCAGAAGCTGGGCCCCCTAGGTTTCAAGACTTAGTTGGTTCAGGGACCCATCTGGAGGTTGTAGGTTTCTGGAAAGTTACTCTAGGGCATGGAACCTTTTTAGCATCTTATATATTGCCATAGGTGTTCTTTAAGATTGGTTGGAACGGTTTTGGTTGGGGTTTGGCAAGTTATGATAGATAGCAATACCTAACTAAAGCTTGCATAAAAGCAACCTCCAGAATATCTTCTCAACTCCGTTTGAACTCTCTCTGCCACTGATACTTTATTAGTTACACTTCTTTTCTCCCCTTTGCTCAGGGTGGAATTGTTGATCCTATGGTTCCAGGGCTGGCTCATCCCCAGGAGGCATCTCCCATGCTGCCAAGGAGACTTTCACTCTTGGATGTCATGTCCCATGTAAGGGGGAGGGCAATGCTTTCACTTGCAGTTTGGCTTAGAGAGAGTGAGGCCACATCTGAGCATCTGAAGTCACTCTTGGCCATATCTATAGGTAGGCTAAACTTCTCTACTACCTAATAAGCTTCAAAATAGTAAGCCTCATGATCAAAAGCTTGGCTTATTGATTTGGTTGTCCCTAAAGCTTGGCACAGTATCAGGGGATTCCCTGATGATAAAGTTTAATAGTTTGATGTTTTTTCTTCCATTCCTCAAGGGACTCTGCCAACACTTTTTGATTTTCTGCTTAATATATTGTAGGATGTATCCAGGCACTGCATTAAGCAATGCAGGATTAAAGGTTCTCTTTCTTATTCTGGATTCCCTGTGTTTCATTTGTTCAAATGAGCTATACAGATAACTTGAGTTAGACTATGTGCTAAAGAAAATTTAGGTTCCAGACAAAACAACCTTTCTTCCTTTGGTCTCAAAGAGTATGTATAGTTCTAAAATATAGACAATGTCTTCCTTACCCCTATGTTCTGCATTACTTTAACCCTGACCTGATTGGCTTCATTCTCATCTCTGAATACCAGGATATGTATATAAAAATATACATATATATTTATATACATATCCTGATATATATATATGTATATATATTTATATACATATCCTGATATATATATATATATTTATATACATATCCTGATATATATATATATATATTTATATACATATCCTGATATAACATAGCCTGATATATATATCTTGGTATATATATCAGGATATGTATATAAAGCATTTTCTAAAGGCGACCCTACAATAATTGCTCTTTCATTTCTGATTTATTTTGCCTCACCAAATGCCCCACAGGTTCATTCACATCATTGCAGGCCTCACGACTTCATTCGTTTTTGTAGCAGCTTGATATTTGATCACATGTATACATCATCATTCACCAGTCTATTTCTCAGTTGGTGCATCCTTGAGCCACCTGCATTCATCAAACATCATGTTTAATCCCCAAAGTCCACAGTCCATCAACACTCTCAATTTTAGATAATTTCATTGTTCCCAAGAGAAAGATAACCGATAAACACACCCTCATCAACTAGGAAATCTAAATCTTCTCTTAACTCTTGCCCTTCCCCACATTAGTTACCTCTGTTGTTGCTCTGGTACTACTGATGTTTTCCTTGTTAAACACAGCATGCAATAGCAATTTTCCCCCTGTACCCTGGACTTACACACTCTTTGTACATGAATCATACCTTTTAAGTAGATCTTGCAAGAACTAATTAATACTTCTAGTGTTAATTCGTGGGACACATTAGTCTATACAACCCCTTCAACTTTATTCACCTTCAATATGGTATTATTACTTACAGGACCACTAGAAAACCACCTTCACTTCTATCTATTCCCTTACACTGGAATTCAACCTTGTTAGCTAAACATTCACCCATTGCTAGCTTCTATGTATCTATGAGTCCCCTATAGTTTTATTATAAGCCTCTGATTTTACTTTTACTTTGGTCATAAAAGTGGAGTCATACACTATCTATCGATTTATGTCTGGCTTATTTCACTCAGGATAATGTCCTCAAGTCTCATCCATCTTGTCATGGGCTTCAGGACATCATTTCATCTCAGTACTGCATAATATTCCATCGTATGTATGTACAACATTTTGTTAATCCACTCGTGTGTTGGGCATTTGGTTTGTTTCCATCTTTTGATAGTTGTGTGAATAATGCTGCTGTGAACATCAGTGTGCAAATGTCTGTTTGTGTCATTGTTTTCAGCTCTGCTGTGTGTACGTTAAGTAGTGCTATTGCTGGGTTATAGGGCAACTCAATATTTAGTTTCTTAAGGAACTGCCGAACAGTCTTCCATAGTGGCTGCACCATTACACATTCCCACCAGCACTGCATAAGTGTCTCAGTTTCTCCACATCCTCTCATTTACAGTTTCCTGTTTGTTTAATGGCAGCCATCCGTCTGGTGTGTGGTGGTATCTCATTGTTGTCTTAATCTGCATTTCCCTTATAGCCAATGAAATGAACATCTCTTCATGTGCCTTTTTTTTGGGGGGGGGGCATGGGCAAGCACTGGGAATTGAACCCAGGTTTCCAACATGGCAGGGGAGAACTCTGCCTGATGAGCCACCATGGCCTGCCCTCTTCATGTGCTTTTGAGCCATCTGTATTTGCTCTTCATAAAAATGCCTGTTCATATCTTTAGCCCATTTTTTAACTGGCTTTAGCTCATTTTATAACTGGCTTGTTTGTTCTTTTGTTGTTGAGTAGTATGGTTTCTTTATGTATACAGGCTATCAAACCTTTGTCCGATGTGTGATTTCCAAATATTTTCTGCCATTGAGTTGACTGACTCTTCACCTTTTTGACAAAGTCTTTTCCAGTGCAGAAGCAATTGATTTTGAGGAGTTCCCATTTATCTATTTTTTTCTTTTGTTGCTTGTGCTTTGGGTGTGACATTTAGGAAGCTACCTCTTATTACTAGGTCTTGAGGATGTTTCCCTACATTTTATTCTAGAAGCTTTATGGTTCTAGTTCTTATATTTAGATCTTTGATTCACTGTGAGTTAATTTTTGTACAGGATATAAGGTAAGGGTCCTCTTTCATTCTTTTGACTAATGATATCCAGTTCTTCCATGCCCATTTATTGAAAAGACTATTTTGTCCCAGTTCAGTGGATTTGGGGGCCTTGTCAAAAAACAGTTGATCATAGATTTGGTGTCTATTTTTCAACTCTTGATGTGATTCCACTGGTCAATACTCATATCTTTGTTCCAGTACCATGCTGTTTGACCACTGTAGCTTCACAATAAGTTTTAAAGTCAGGCTGTTTTGACCACTGTGGCTTTTAATAAGTTTTAAGGTCAGGGAATGTTAATCCTCCCACTTTATTCTTCTCTTTTAGGATGCTTTTAGCTATTTGGGGTCTCTTTCCCTTCTAGATGAATTTGGCAACTAGCTTTTCCAAGTCTTCAGGTAGACTGCTGCAATTTTGATTGGTATTGCACTGATACTGTAGATCGATTTGGGTAGAATTGACATCTTAAATGTATTTAACCTTCCTATCCATGAGCAGGGATTGTCTTTCCACCTATTTAGATCTTCTTTGATTTACTTTAGCAATTTTATGTAGTTTTCTATGTACAAGTCCTTTACCTCCATATTTAATTTCATTCCTAAGTACTTGATTCTTTTAGTTACTATTTGGAATGGAATTTTTTTCTTAACTGACTCCTCAGTTTGGTCATTGCTTGTGTGCAGAAACGTTACTGATTTTTACACATTAATTTTATATCCTGCCACCTTGCCGAATTTATTTATTAGGTTAAGTAACTTTGCTGTAGATTTCTCAGGATTTTCCAAGTATAGTTATCCTATCCTCTGCAAATTAAACTTTTACTTCTTCCTTTCCAATTTGAATGCCTTTTATTTCTCTGTCCTGCCCAATTGTTCTAGCTAGAACTTCTAGCACAATGTTGAATAATAGCAGTGACAATGGACATCCTTGTCTCATTCCTGATCTTAGGAGGAAAACTTTCAGTCTCTCTCCATTGAGTATGATGCTGGCTATTGTTTTTTCATATATTCCCTTTATTATATTGAGGAAGTTACTTTTGATTCCTATCTTTTGAAGTGTTTTTATCAGAAAAGGATGCTGAATTCTGTTGAATGCTTTTTCAACATCAATCAAGATGATCATGTGGTTTTTCCATTTCAATTTGTTAATTTGCTGTATTGCACTAATTGGTTTTCATGTGTAGATCCATCCTTGCATTCCTGGTATAAACCCCACTTGGTTGTGGCATAGAATTCTTTTAATGTGTGGTTGTGTTTGATTTGTTGGCCTTTTTGAGAATTTTTCCATGTTCATTAGGGAGATTGGTCTATAGTTTTCCTTTCTTATAGCATCTTTACCTGGTTTTGGTATTAAAATGATGTTAGCTTCATAAAATGAATTAGGTAGTGTTCCTGTTTCCTCAATATTTTGGAAAATTTTCAGCAGGATTGGTGTTAGCATTTTTTTGGAATGTTTGATAAAATTCCCCCTTGAAGCCATTTGGCCCTGGGCTTTTCTTTGTAGGGAAATTTTTGATGACTGATTGAATCTCTTTACTTGTGTTTGGTTTGTTGAGATCTTCTATTTCTTCCTGAGTTAGTGTAGCTTGTTTTTGTGTTCCAAGGAATTTGTCCAGTTCATCTAAGTTGTGTAGTTTGTTGGCATATAGCTGTTCATAGTATTCTCTTATGATTTCTTTTATTTCTTCAAGGTCTGTGGTAACACACCCCTTTTCATTTCTGATTTTGTTCATTTGCATCCTCTCTATTTTTTTCTTTGTCAGTCTTGCTAGTGGCCCATCAATTTTATTGATTATTTCAAAGAACCAAGTTTGGTTTTATCGATTCTTTCTATTGTTCTCCCACTCATTTAACTCTGATTTAGTCCTTATTATTCCTCTTCTATTTGCTTTGGGGTTAGTTTGCTATTCTTTCCCAGGTTCCTCCAGGTGATCAGTTAAGTCTTCAATTTTTTCTCTTTCTTGTTTTTGTTTGTTTGCTTGATTTTTTTTTTTTTTTTGCGTGGTCATTGAATCCAAGTCTCCAGCATGGCAGGTGAGAACTCTGCCTACTGAGCCACCGTGGCCTGCCCCCTTTGTTATTTTTTTTAATATAGGCATTTAGGACAATTAATTTTCCTCTGAGCATAGCCTTTGCCACATCTCATAAGTTCTGATATGTTGTATACTCCTTTTCATTTGTCTCCAGATAGCTACTGATCTCTCTAACAATTTCTTCTTTAACTCACTGGTTGTTTAAGAGTGTGCTATTTAATCTCCATATATTTTTGAATGTTCTCGTTCTTTGGTGGGTTTTGAGATCCAGCTTCATCCTACTGTGATCAGATAAAGTGCTTTGAATAATTTCAACATTTTAAAATTTATAAAGACCTTTTTGTGCCCCAGCATATAATCTATACTAGAGATTGTTACATGAACACTAGGGAAGAATGTATATTCTGGTGTTTTGCAGTGCAATTACCTATATATGTCTGTTAGGTCTAACTCATTTATCAAGTTGTTTACTTCTCTATTTCCTCATTGATCTTCTGTCTGGTTGTTCTCTCTATAGAGGGGTATGGTGTTTTGAAGTCTCCTACTATTATTGTTGAAAGATCTATCGCTCCCTTCAGTTTTGCCAATGTCTGTATCATATATTTGGAGCTCCTTGATTGGGAACATAAACATATATGATTGTTATATCTTCTTGGTGAATTGTCCCTTTGATTAATTTATGGTATCCTTCTTTGTCTCTTATTATGTCTTTACATTTAAAGTCTATTTTGTCCAATATTAGTATAGCTACTCCTGCTTTCTTTTGGTTACAACTTGTATAGAAAATCTTTTTCCATCCTTTCATTTTCAGTCTATTTGTATCCTTGTGTCTAAGATGAGTCTCTTGTAAGTAGTATACAGCTGGATTACATTTCTTAGTCCATTCTGACAATGTGTATCTTTTAACTGGTAAGTTTAGTCCATTGACATTCAAAGTTATTACTGAAAAGGCATTTCTTGAATCCACCATCTTCTCTTTTGGATTTTATTTGTCAGATCTATATATTCTTTTCCCTATTTCTCTTTTTATCCTTTAAGTTACTCTTACTGGTACTCTTCAAGTCTGTGCCCTCCTCTGGACCTCCCTCTCTTGTTTTTTTTTCAACTGGCGAACTTCATTTAGTATTTTTTTGTAGGGCTTGTCTCTTTTTGTCAAATTCTTTTAGGATTTGTTTTTCTGTGAAAAATTTTATCTCTCCCTCAGTTTTGCAGGACAGTTTGTCTGGGTACAGAATTCTTGGCTGGAAGTCTTTCTCTTTCAGGATCTTAAATATATGATACCCCTGCCTTTTCACCTCCATATTGCCAGTTGAGTAGTCTGAACTCAGTCTTATGTTGTTTCCCTTGTATGTAGTAGATTGTTTTTCTCTTGCCACTTTCAGAATTTTCTGCTTTTCTTCAACATTTGACAGATTGACTAGTATGTGTCTTGTGGATGGTCTGTTTGTATTTATTCTGTTTGGAGTTCATTTGGCTTCTTTGGTTTTTATATTTATGTCCTTTCTAAGGGTTGGAAAGTTTTTCCTTATTATATCCTCAACTACTCTTCCTAGCCCTTTACTCCTCTCATCTCTTTCTGGGACACCAATGATTCTTATATTTGTGTGCTTTGTTGTGTTCATCTTTTCCATGAGATCCAATTCAATATTTTCCATCTTTTTTGCCATTTGCTGTTTTGAGTTTTCGAAATCACTTGTCCTATCCTCTAGTTTGCTTATTCTTTCTTCTGCTTTTTCAAAACTGCTGTTGTGTGTCTCTGATGTATTTTATATGTGGTCTACAGAATCTTTAATCTCTGTGATATCTGCTATTTTTCTATTTACTCTTTCAAATTCCTCTTTGTGCTCTGCTAGTGTCTTCTTGATCTCCTTTGTGTCATTAGCCATCCCATTCATTTTACTTAGTAGAGTTTTATGAATGCCTTTGATTAGTTGTTCCACATCTGTATCTCCTCTGATATTTTAATTTGGTTGTTATGCTGGGCTATTTCTGCATTGTGATATACTTAGTGTTCTTCTGTTGTCTTCACTGCATGTAAATATCTTGATTGCTTTCTTTTGGAACATGATTTCCTTCAGTAATCTAAAGCCTTGTGTTTGTGGGATGGATGTGCAGCAGAGTGCAGGGCACATGATGGGGCAAAGCAGTGTGGTGATGCATTGCAGGGCAAGAACAGGTACAGGTTGGGCATGCTCCACTGGTGCCTATGAATATGGGCACTCAGCAGTGTGGGGAAGGAGGTGGCAGTGCGGTGACCATGTCTGGGGTGCATGATCCTTTGTGTGCATGCTCAGAGCTATGGGTCAGCATTACACCTGCATGGGTTAAGGTTAGCTGTGACCTGGCTGTGCAGGTCAGTGTTTTCCCAAAGCTGGGGTTGTGACTGGGGGCAGTGTGCATGTGTAGTTCTAGGAATGCCATAAATTGATGTACCTGTGCACAGAGCTTGGGGGGGGGTGGTCTGTGTGACTATATGGGCTGTGGGTGGGTGTAGCCTGGGTATG